>PVIJ01023378.1:0-14352 GCA_004024925.1 Scalopus aquaticus | reverse complement strand
CTGTTCACAATAGCAAAGGTATGGAAGCAACCCAGATGTCCAAAAATAGATGACTGGAT
Organism: Scalopus aquaticus; assembly: GCA_004024925.1. NCBI lineage: Eukaryota > Metazoa > Chordata > Mammalia > Eulipotyphla > Talpidae > Scalopus > Scalopus aquaticus. The sequence goes on along the minus strand of PVIJ01023378.1, from coordinate 14,293 downwards.
CAAGAAGATGTGGTACATATACACAATGGAATACTATTCAGCATTCAAAGAAGATAAACACATGCAATTTGCAGCGACATGGATGGAATTAGAGGGGATCATACTCAGTGAAACAAGCCAGAAAGAAAGAGAAAAATATCAAATGGTTTCACTTGTAACAGGACTATAGGGAAACCAAATAGGAGAGAGACACTTGGGGGGGGGTGGGGGTAGGGGAAGATAAGGGCACAAAATGGAGTAGAAAAGAACACAAGGACCACAGAGATGGATCACGGGTGAATTGGTGGTGGGCTACCCAAGGGGAATACAAAATGTAAAAGATATAAATAACAATTAAAAAAAAAAAGAAATGTTTTGTCAGGTGATGGTGGGTGCGAAGTGAAAATATACAAGGTAAGTAGAGAGAAAAGTAAGGTGGGGGCAGAGGGTATTTTCAACAGAATAGAGAGAACAACTGAATGGAGTGAGATAGATGGACGTCGTAGAGAAGTATAATTGTCCTGAGGTGAGAACCCAAGTGACTGGAAGTGATGGAATATGGGAGAGAACAAAGGAGACAAAAGAGAGAAGTAGCAGGGTCTAGCCCAGGGTGGTATAAGCTATGGTGAAAACATTAGAGTTTATTTTGAGAGCTAGGGGCTCCTGGAAGAGCTTGAGTAAAAGAACAATAGGTCCAATGTAGATCTTAAAATCAGTTTAGTTGCTGTTTTTAAAAAAGCATGACCATAGTGCACCACACGCACACATACTAAAAGGGAAGAAAAAGGATAGAATCAGGAAGAATATCAGGAGGCTAATGCAATAACCTTGGGAAGAAATGACAGAAGCAGAGGATGCAAGTTGAGACATGTCCAGACTCTGGAAACGGTCCAAAAATAGAGGCATGAGTATTTGATTATAGAAAAAACAGAGTCAAGAAAAGTAGTCCTCAAGGATTAGGATTCAACAACTAGAAAGAAGTAGTTAATCATTTACTGAAATGAGCATGGTGGGGGAAAGGCCAAATTTGAATGAGTAATCAGGAGTTTGGCTTTGGATATGTAGATTTAAGATGCACATCACACTTAAAAAGCCAGGAAAATAAATAAGCCTGGAGTCCAAGATAATGAGCAGATGGCAGATAGCTATTTGGGATTTATTGGGTATAAATGGTATTTACTAGAAGAGATTATATAGTGAGTATAAGTAGAGAAGAGAGGCGATTTGAGGATTGAGCTCTGTAACACTCCAACTCTTGGAGGTTTGGGAATAAGAAGAATCCAACAAAAGATACAAGAAGGTGTAGGCAGTGACAGAAGAAAACTAGAAACAAGTGGTGGTCTGAGAGTAAAGTGAGAAATTAGTGCTTCAAGGAGAAGAAAATGCTCAACAGGCATCAAGACAGACCAAAAAAGATCAGTGAGAAATGAGTGTTGTATTGGATTGACAGGAGTTTGAGTGAAGTGGTATGGGCAAAATCCTGATTGGAATGTATTTAGAGGTAATGTAGATGATGAATTTAGAAAAAAAAATCTTTAGAAAAGTTTTACTACAATTGGAGTTGAGAAGTGTGGCAAATAGAGTGGTGATGACAAGAGAGCCTGAATACTGACTGGAATAATCAAATTGATCGAGAATGAATGATTTTGAGAAATGAGGACACATCGGCAGAAGTGAAGCCCTGGATGACTTGTGAGAGGATGGAATCAAGGGTAGGTGACAGAGACAGTCACTCATAGGAACAGGAGGGAGCCGGGGTATATGGGTCTGGAAGTAGGAGGTGGAAGCTTATAAATTTCTTATACTAATACTATTTACCCTTAAAGTAAGAAGTCTTTACTTGAGAGAAAGAAATGGGAAATACGTTTTAGTGGTTTAGGGATAGAAAAGAAATTATGAAATAATAGATTCAAAGATTGATAGTGTGAGTTAACCAGGAAAAAGTGTAAAACTTCTGGCCAGCTCACAGATGACAAATTTAGGATGAGAACAAAGAGTAGATACAAAACCACTGGATTTAATCAGGTGTGGCTGAAGGAAAGGTGCTAAGGACATTGCAAGAGACTTACTATAGTTTAAGAGCATGGGATCAAGGTTGGGTGTAGAGGAAGAAGAAGGCATAAAAAGGCACCTGACTTTTACTTTTATGTTTACTTTTAAACAGTAAAATATGGGGAGAGGATTAGGCTGGGGGAAAGTGATTTTTTTTTTTTTAATTTTGGGGCCTAGAATTAGTGACCTGAAAAGATAGGAAATGGTGTTCAGAAGGTGGAACATTTGAAATTGAGATTTACAGAGGGGGCACACTTCATGATAATGACAAAGTCTAGAGTGGGATGGATCGCTGGCGTGGGTGGCTGAGGCGGGAGTGGAAGACAACCTCACAGGAGGTAGAGAGAAAGAGGGAGAATTGCGAAACTAAATTATTGAAAAAATTCTGTATGTGGACAGTGAAATCTTCATCGATCCTAACAGGAGTGGCAGTGGAGAGAAAGATAGTGAAGCAAGGAATAAATTAAAGTCTTCAGGAAATGAGGGAGACTGAGTGAGGGGTCCAAAGATGACTGCTCCAGGGAGAAGTGTGTGGTATAGTTTTAGGGGCTGAACTTCAAAAGAGCTGAGACGGCAGGGAAATATTCAAGGTAAAGTGGTAAATGACCCAGAAGAGGCACCTGCCTCTTCTCACCCCAGCCTCAAAGATATTTTGAGGAGAGTAAATAGAGGGGTTAAAATATAAACAAGTAAATAAATAATAACCCCTTGGGAAGATTGTGAGGGAAGCAGTTTCTTCAGAAGGGAGCCAGGTTTGGGTTACATACAGCCAATTCTCATTTTTCATCAGAGTTGTTTATATTCTACAAAGTTGTTGTGGACACTAGGTTAGCTGTACTGAACTGTCGCTCCCAGGAGAAATATGAGGTTAGGTCCCCAAAAGCCTCTGGTCATGAAATTTTTATCAACTGACAAATATAAAACTTTGTTTTATGTGTGCTTGTATTTCTTTTTTTTTTTTTTAAGAGGATTTGTATATTTGTGCATACAAGAACTGGAGTGTAGGCCAGAGGTGTGGGATTGGGGGACAGTGAGAGATTCACCAGAGACAGAGTGAGGAGCAGAACATGAGGATCTACTGAAGTACACTGCTGAGGGGAGCAGCAGGTGAGACAGGAGAGGTCTACGCATGTGGGGAGCTCCCTGGCCGGGCATTGAACTCATGCTGCAGTGGCTGTGGATAGCTTCACAGTGCTGAGACTTAACCCATTGCACCACCAGGAGGCCCTGTGCTTGTATTTCTTTTTTAAAGAATGTCAACATTTGATTAACCACATTTCATTATAATGAAAGAAAAAAAAAAAAGACCCAATACTGATGGACATGGAGTTGTTCCAGGACCTGATTTTGTTGTATGTATGTCATTTTACTTAAAGTTGCAGGTTCCAAGGATCTATGCATGAGGTTAACTGAGGCCTCATTCTCATTAAACTCACTATCAATAGCACTATAAATCAGGCTTGAGCGAAGTTTATTTAATACACCTATATTCTCTGCTCTTTCAAATACCAGACTATGTTGGGAATAATCTTAAGCAGTGAAGTTACCAATGAAACAAAAAATATGCCAAAAGTGGCATTAAATAGACTACAATAAAATATTTGCTTATAGTATAAGTTGAAACAAGAAAGTGGAGTCACATTATTTGACTTTATATGACAATATGTAGGGACTCAAATTTTCATTGCTCTGTATATTCACAAGTGAACATAAAAGCAGTGCAAATGTTGGTTTTGATTCACAAGTAAATTTCCTCAAGTTGGCAAATTTGAAAATATGGCATCTGAAAATAGTAAGGATTGACTCTTGATAAAAGTAGATTCAGAGATGTTGAGTCATGAAGGATATAGCTACCTGGAATTCCAGCAGATACAGGAAGGTCACTTACAGTATATCAAAGGGACCTGAGATATGGTGAAATTAGGGCACATACATGTAGAGCCACATGTGATGAAAGGGCCTGGGATGTTGGATGATGGGAGATCCTTGGACTTTTTGACATGTCTGTGTTAAAGATGAATGGAGAAATCAATGGTTTCTGGGTGTTAGGAGTTTAATAAAACCTATGCTTTTGACATAGAAATCTTGGGGTCCTTTTCCATTTTTATTTAACACAGTACCATTTATTCCCTTTTCCTCATCTTTCCTTCTTCCTTCTCTGTTTAATAACAGCATTTTCAGAATTGCCTAGGTGGCAAAGGGGCCAGAAAAAAAGGGGAGGGAATCAGAAATCAATAATTTCAAAGAGGGGTCAGCTGTGGGATCATGGTCAGCCCTCCTGAGCTGCCACAATTCCTCGGAGGTATGTCGTCAGCTCTTGCTGCTGCTGCTGCTGCTACAGTTGGAGTCAGAAGAACAGCACCTACCTTCCTTCCACCTTCTCATCTCCCATGAGCCTACCATGGTTAGAACCTGACTTGAAACCCTGAACTGAATTCCTTGGTAAAAGAATCTGGGAAATATCCTTTCCTACCCCTGCAAGGCAGGGGAGAGATTGGAGTGGCCAACAGTGATGAATGCGTAGAGATAATACGTGGCATCCTGTTGAATTCCTTTTCTCTCTCATACACTCCCTATCTAAACACATTGGGGAATCATTTCAAGTCTTTAAAATACGGGAAGAATAAGATAAATTCTTACTATTTTATCGGTTACTATTCTGATATGAACCTGATTTGTTTTTCATGTGATTATTACAATAGCCTCTTAACTCCCATGAGTCCATTTGCACTTGCTCATTACAACCTATCCTCAACACAATGGCCAGATTGCAACTTTAACCATAAATTTGATCATGCCCTTCCTCTTCTCAAAACTCTGTAATGGAACTCCACTTCATTTAGAATGAAAACCAAAGTCCTTGACAACATAGTCTGAACCAGAATTAGCTCCACTCGCTTCTCCTTTACTGTTCTTGTCACTCACTGTGATCTGCCCACATCAGTATCCTCCCTGTTCCTCAGAAACTCTAGTCCATTCTTTCTCAGGTCCTTTGTACTGGCTCCTCCCAACTTGAAATGATCTTTTTAAAGGTATTTACAGTTACTCCTTCAAATCTTCAAGTCTGTTTCACCTTCTCAGAGAAGCCTACTCTGACTTCCTTCTTTAATACTGCAACTCCTTACCTACTCATTCTTATTGTCCCTTAGTACTGTACTGTGATCTCTCTTACTTTGTTCTATTTTTCTATAACACTTAATGTTTTAACCTACTCGATAATCTTTCAACATACTCTATAATTTACTAATTTATTTTTTTAGCTATTAAAATATATTATTTATTTATTTTTGCCTCCACCAAACCAACTGTTCCAATATCCGTCTGTATCCCTCCCCCATACTCTCCACCCTTTCCCCAATTCCCTCTGATAACCATTGTCTTCTTTTTTTGCCAGTTCAAATTTTTATTTCTTTTATTGCTTATATGTAGTTGTTTTTTTCCTCAGTGTTTATATTCTGCAGATGAATGAAAACATGTGAAATCTTTTTTTTCATGTTTTGGCTTATTTCACTTAACAAGAACAAGGTCCTTCTTTTGAAAGTTCACCATTTTCATTTTCACAGCTATATAATATTCCAAATGAATATATGCTTCATAGTTTCTCTATACCTTCATGTATTGAAGGGCATATGGATTGGTTCTATGACTTGGTAACTGTAAACAGTGCTGCTATGTACATAGGTGTAGATAGATCTTTTCATGTTAATTTTTTTATGTTATTTCGATAGACACATTGCTGGGTCAAATGGGATTTCCACTCTTATTTTCTTGAGTTGTGTCCATACAATTTTCCACAGGGGTGTGCAATCTTGCATTACCACCAACAGTTGATGACGGTACTGTTTTCACCACAAACTTGCCAGCATTTTTTACTCCACTCTTTTTCATATGGGTTAGTCTCACAGCGATGAGGTGGTAACTCAGTGTGCTTTTAATTTGTATTTCTCTTATAAATGATGTCGAACATTTTTTCATATGTCTAAGGCCATGTGAATATCTTCTTTAAAGAATTATTCTTAAGGAATGTCTCTCTTGCCCATCATTTTGCCTTAATGTCCTCTGAACCTAACCACATGTATACTGGTCTATTGAATAAATATGGATTATGTTTTTTTACTTGATAATTGTAAGGAAAATGAGTAAAACAGGTTATTTTTTTTGTTTTCCACACAACAGACATCCCATACCTTGAAATTCGATGTTTTCCACCATTGGCACATTAGCAAACCACAGATGGGCCTTGCATTTGCAACAATGTATGAGTTGTATAGCTGTGGGCACTTAACAGTGTAAAAGGGACTAGACAGAAGAGTTGCTGTTCTGCCTCTCTGTGTTGGAGTCTTTTCTGCTCTGTCTGCCCGTGTATATGGTCCCCTGTCTCAGCATTAAAGGACTACAGAATCCACCAAGGCTACACATTTTCATTTGTGAGAATTTACAATCAATCCCGTCCTGGGATGGTTGTGATGGAGGGTAAGAATAGAAAAGTTGGAAAGGAGGAGCCACAGGACCAGAAACCTGGCTCACACAATGCCAGGGGCTGGAGGTGGGGGTAGAAGTGATTAGTCATTAAACTACGTATAGAAAGTAAAAATCCTGGGGCCTCCCTGGTTGCGCAGTGGGTGAAAGTGCCATGCTGTGGAGCTGTCGGCAGCAGCGACGCCAGTTCGACACCTGGCCCGGGAGCTTCCCACATGGCTCGGCAGGCTTCTCCTGCCTCGCCTGCTGCTCCCCTCAGCAGTGTATTTCTGATCTGCCTGTTCTGCTCCCCACTGTGTCTCTGGTGAATCTCGTCACCATCCCATGCCTCTGACCTGCACCCTAGCTTGTGTGCATAAAATAAAGTCTTAAAAAAAAAAAAGAAATTAAAAATCCTTAGGCCCCGAGGTGCAGACCCAAGCAAAGTGTGAGTGTCGGGGGCACGGACCAGAAGTGAGGGTACAGAGATTGAGGGTCACTGTAGAATCTCTGTTCCTTTTCAAATTCTACACAGTTATTCAAAATCAACAACAAGCAAACCACTCCACAAGGGAATGAGCCCCTCCCAAAGAGAAGACTGTCTCAGGGCAATCTCTGCACTGGCGGGGCAGCAGCTCTTCCAGCCCCCTGTGCCTACACAGGTGCTTCTTTTCACCAATCTTTGCAGAGCAGGAGCAGTGGCCCTTCCACCCTCCCTTGCTGACGCAGGAGCTCCTCGCCGCCAACTCTGTCCCTCCGCAGGGCAGCAGCCTCCTGCCTGCCGTGACCTGCACCCGGCCGGGGCTTCTCTTCACTGACCACCCTCAGCAGGGCAGCTCCCTCAGGGCCGTCCGCCTGTGCCTACCCAGGCCTCTCTCTCTGCAAACCTGTCCCTTCCGGGGGCAGCCCTTTCTGCCTGCGAGTGTCTGTGCGAGTGTCCTTTATTCTCCCTTTTACAATAACCCGCCCTTTTGGATACAGCTAATGTCTGTCTTGTGGAAACTCATCAGTGCCGCTGAAAGGGGAGCTCTGGTGAAACTTTTTCCAGAGCGAACCCAAGGACCCCACTCTCCTAACCCAACATCTTCAAAAACAAGTTCAGTTGCACAACAGTAACCCACAAAAGTCTACATCAAAGTTTGACGCTTCGACTAGAGAGCAAGCAGGAAGATGACTATCCCCTTCCTGTGGGGACCAAGCAGGAAAATGAAGTCTGCACCAAGGGCTGCACCTGCGATTCTAGCCCTCACCATGCAACCACGACTTACACGCCGGGTCTCATGCCTGCTTTCCATCTACCCACTTCTTAAAAAGAAAAAAAAGAGAAAACCCAGAATCTTATTAGAGTAAAGACGTTTCTTTCTTCATTCAAATTCTGCTTCATTTTTAGGCACCTCCCTAGTCCTGACTCAGCATTTATGGGTTGAACTTGTTTTTTAATATAAAAATACTTTCAAGAAAATGTTTCAGAGTCCTGGAGAGAATGAAAGGGCTTGTGTCTCCCCAAGACAGTTTCAGAAAACTTTTGCCTCGAGGCCACACATTCCAGAGTCAAGGGGCTGTGCATCTCTGTAGTAAATTCCTGCCCTGTCCTGTGTAAGGAACAGCCCCCAGGCTGTGGACATTTTAAAGCCTTTTGTGAAGAGAAAATAATTTGCAAGTGCTTGGCAGATAGAAACTCTGTGTAACTCTGTGGCACATTCAAAGTCGAGTTTAGACGCCAAAAGGCCCAGGTTTATGAGAACGGAAAACCATTATTTAACCTGACGTATGTGAAGGATGCGTGATGCTCTGTGAAGACTGAAGAAGTGGGTGTCACGTTCTGTAGCCATGAACTTTGCCTGGGTCCTCAAAGAAAAGGACTTCAATCTAGATGGAAGTGAAAGAGTCTCTTAAATGTAAAATTTAATTGGTCTCACTATTCCCGGGCCTTCGGACTGCTTTTGTGTGAACACGTGCTCTTGCAGCTGGAGCAGGTCAGAGGGTGGATCGTCAGGCCTGTGTCTCCCTGACTCACCGTCTACAGGAACAGAAGTGATGAGGCAGATGGGGAGGAAAGGCAGTTCTTTTAAGTAGGTTTAGGACCAAAGTGAATGTGATCAATCACAGTAACACAAGACAATGGAAATAAACTGGGTAGGAAGATCACTCAGGTCTCTGTGCCTGTGGGAATCCTGGTACTTGTGATTAAAAGAACTTCTCCAGAGTGCCCTTCTCCTCAGCAGCCAGGCCTGCATTGGAGATGAAGAATGGCCTAGAAACCCACACACCAAGTAATTTAAGTAAGCAGGTAATTTTTAAAAACTGATTCTGCAGACTGATATTGTACTGAAAACCCAAACCTCATTTTACAGAGGAGGCAACTAGGTAGGTCTTCCATAGTTTCCCAAGCTTTTCTGGGGACAGAGATGAGACAAGCACCTCTCCTGGACTCCTGTCACCCAGGTTGGAGACTCAAGTACTTGGCTATAAACCCAGGAGACCACATGGATCCCTTAACCACCATTTATTTGAATGACAACCTGCAGTTTCTGTATATGCAGGAGGGTCACAGGCCACGCAAACCACCGCTGCTCCACACGGCAAGGAATCTCACAATTGTTTTCTCAAAAGAGGAAAAAAGTATTGGGCCATGTAAGACATATTCCTGCTTTGGACAAGATTATGTAAGACCCAAGAGTGAAGGCCCGTCCTTGGCAGGAAAATGCCCCCGAGGCCTTTCTTAATGATATTTTACATTTGTATGGCAGAGAGAATCTTCAAAGACTATATTTATTTCAGTTAATCTCATTTTATTCTCACAGGAACCTTGAGATCTGGGTATTCCTCTTCCTTCTGTAGAGGAAGATTTTTTTTTTAAAGATTTATTTATTTATACAAGCTGGTGTATAGGCCAGAGGCGTGGGGTGGCGAGAGGGTTCACCAAAGACAGAGCGGAGAGCAGAACAGGCAGATCAGAAATATACTGCTGAGGGGAGCAGCGGGCGAGGCAGGAGAGGTCTGCCGCACCATGTGGGATTCTCCCCGGCTGTGCGTCGAAATTGCATTGCGAGCTGCCGACAGCTCCACAGAGCAGCGCTCAACCGCTGCGCCACCAGGGAGGCCTGTAGAGGAAGATTTAAGGCTCCTCACTATGAGGAGCTCATTTGTGGTTGTCCCAGCAGGCTGCAAATGGGGTCACCTGGTTTCTTCTTTCTTTCCACCTATTCCATTGTTAAAATATTTTTATTGAAGTGTACTTGACATGTAGCATTATATTAGTTTCAATATTTGTTTTTTTTTTAAAGGTTTATTTATTCTTGTATACAAGCTGGGGTGCAGGCCAGTAGTGTGGGGCGGCGAGAGGGTTCACCAGAGATAGAGTGGGGAGTAGAACAGGCAGATTGAAGGAAATACACTGTGGAAGGGAGGAGCCGGGCCATGTGGGAATCTCCCCTGCTGGGCGTCGAACTCTGTGCCGGTAGCTGCACAGCGCAGCGCTTAACCTCTGTGCCACCAGGGAGGCCCCAGTTTCAGTATTTGTAAACCTTGTGAAATAATCACCAATGTCGTTAACACCTGTTCTGATACAAAATTTGAAAAGATTTTTATTTTCATGTGAAGAAAAATTTCAAGAAAAATTGTAGCTACTCTCAAATATGCAATGCAGTATTATTAACTAAATTTAGCTCCAGGTTTCTTGTTTGATGCCTTCTTCGGCTCACCATGGTTTGATTCTTACATCCTACAAATTCCATAGGAAATAGATGTTCTTTTCCATGTGTTTACTTCTAACTCTGTGGGAAGATTTGAGAGACATTAGTAACTGCTGTTTTTCTGTTCTTAAGTGCTGTGCTTCTTTTCTGGGACCTGGAAGGAATCCAAAGCTGTCATTGTGTTTTTCATTTGGCATTTTTTAGAGAAACTCTTTGCTGCTTCCTATACCCAGAGGTCATCCTGCAGAGATCTGCAGAGTGCCCCTGACGGGTGGCTGTGGCAGAGATGCAGGCAGGACAGAGTGTCGCAGCAGGCAGGGAAGGCTCGGATGGGTAAGAGGTGCCCCACACTCTCTGCAAACTCACTCTGAGACTGGGGAGGGGTCCCCAGTGAGACTGCTTTTTAAAAATAAGCCCCTTTCTGCTGATTTATCATGGAACATTCAAGTAGTGAATGAATCTAGTTATTTTTTCAAATAGAATACAACTTCTTAAAAAAAGATCAACTTGACTTTCCTGAAAATCAAGGGTCATAGGTTTGAAAAACAACCCTGAAAAGAAACATCAAAATTTCCAAAAGACATTCTGATGTCACGTGAGCCTTTGATTTGCAGTTTGATTAGTAGTGCTGCCCCAGGAACTCTCAGGCCCTCAAAGACACATTCAGAAAAGTCCAGAGATGATAAAAGTCACAGATTCACAGAAGCTTTAGGAAAAATCTATATTTTGAAAGGAGTTTGTAAAATAGAGGCTGTTTCTATGTTTTTCTTCTAAAATAGGACCAGTAAGTGAAGTTTTAGAAGGCCAGTAATGGGCAAGGTGTGTGTATACTGAAGACAACACAATCATTGTCACCCAAATTTTACAAAGCACCTGTATCCTTCATAGTCCTTACATTCATGACATAAAATTAGAAAGAAAAAGAGAAACTTGTCTGAGCAGTCATGTTTGGAGAAGCTTAAGGTGAATGACTTTTTATGTAACAAAGGTGCTCCTGACAATTTGAACAACACCTGTTTTCTCCTGACCCTTTTTCACTCTTTCCTTTGCCTTGCACTTTAACAACCATTTACAAAACAGTGGGAGAACATGTTTAAAGATTTCTGTGGGCCACCCTAGAATTTTGGAGCTGGAAGGGAACCTAGCAATCACTGAAGACCTCTCATAAACAAGGAGAACTAAGAAGCAGCACTTGGAACCAGTGTGCGCAGGTCCAAGTGCTGCTCAAACCTGTCCCCCGAAACCGGGCCCTCTCTCTCAGCTGCCCCTGCTCCTCTTTTCTGCTCTGTCCTCAGGCAGAACACAGTCTTCACAAACTCCATACAGTCAGTCCTCGTGAGCCTCCAGATTCAACCATCAGTGAATTGAAAAACCACTATAGAGTTACATCTGGGATGGTTATGTCTGTACTGAATACACATAGACATTTTGTTCTCATCATTAATCCCTAATAATTCTCCTCATTAATTCCTAAGGACAACAGCTATTTACATTTTAATTTAATCTACTAATTAATTAATCTGCAATTTAATCCAATGATGATTTAAAATACACAGAAGGATGTGCACAGGTTATATGCAAATTCTATGCTGCTTTCGATAGGAGCTTGAGCATCCATGGGTAATGGCATCGGCAAGGATCCTGCAACCCAGCCCCTGTGGGTGCAGACAGACAACTGCAAGAGGGAGCCCTCAGGGAGGGCACACTGGTGCTAATCCCACGCCAAACTGAGGTGTCCAGGTGATAAGGAAGTTCCCTTGTGCAAGGAAGTTCCAGTAGGCATAATGACATGACTTTCCTATAACTGCTATAACAAATCACCACAAACTGGGTGGCTTAAAACTATGAAAATTTAATTTCAAACTGTCTAAAAGACCAGGTGACCAAAATCAGGATGTCTATGGAGTCTCACTCCCTCTGAAGACTTGGAGGGGATCTTTCCTTGCCTTTTCCAGACTCTTGGCCTGTGGTTACATAAATCCAGCCTTTGCCTTGTGGTCACACGACCTTCTCCTGTGTGCCTGTGTCTGTATCCTTCTATTGCAACCTTGTCATTGGGTGTAGGGCCAGTCCAGCGTGTCTCTTAATTATATCAACGAAAATCTTTTCTACAAACAGGGTAATATTCATAGGTTCTAGAGATTAGGATGTGGGAAGTTCTGGAGGCCACCATTGAACTTATAACAACATTTATATAAATAAACTCTCAGAAATATACATGCCCTTAGTAACATCTACATTTGCATTTCCCAAGGTATATTTCTTGCATCCAGTTCTGAGGAGCTAATTTCCAAGTGAGTTTCATGATGAAATGATTTTCTGTAACTTGGTATGACAAAGTTAAAGAGTAAGCAGGGTTTTTTGGTTGTTATTGTTATTTGTCTCTGTATGGGATTTCCTAGGACCTTTAGGAAGTTGATGGGCATTATGGCTTTTCAGAATGGAATTTAGTGCATGGCATTTCCCAGATGAGTATATTTTCGAATTATTATATGTTTTGCCTGGGTTTTCCAGAAAACAGGTCTTAGAGTATAGGTGCAATCTTTCCGTCAGGGACTAGTTACCAGGGAGCCAAAGTAAAGGGCAGGGCACAGACAGTTGAAGAGCCAGTGAAAGTGTGTCCTGGAGATGGCCTCAACCTCGGAGACTGTTGCGCCCCTCACCCCGTAGGACACCTCCCAGAGGTGCAGGATATATATCTGGGGGTTCTCCATAAGGAAGCAACAATTGCCCACTGGCTCTCCCTCCGGTAAGTCAAAGTTTACCCTGCAGGGCCTTAGCTTCTCCCTCAAGCTCTGCATGTTCAAGTACCTACCTGGTCCCCACCATGTCCCCTGCCTTTGTGCCAGCCATACACCAGTGCCGGCAGGAAGTTGATCGGAGCCCCACAGATGTGACCACACCAAAGTCACTGACTTAGGGGACAGCTAAGGCTGAGAAAATCTAAACCCTGGGTGAGAGGTGGCTGGTGTGCTCCTGCTTCCATCTGTTCAGACACTACCCCATGAACAAGTGCTCCACAGAAAGCTCTATGAGAAACCAATTTCGTTATTAAATTGCTATGATCAGTCATTTCATTAACAAAATTGTTTTAATCTTACTAATGCATCCTGGTATCATGAGGCATCACCTGAATTCCATACTTCAGAGTCACTGCTAATAGTCTTATTTGACAAAATGCAGTTATATGTCTCTGTTTTAAAAAATGTTAAATCAGTAGAGTTCATTCTTGCAAGAACTAATTGTACACAGTAGAAAGCACATTCCCAGAGCTGATTTAATTTTAACTTTATTTGTATTCACATCTATTGATTACATGTTATAAAAGCTGGAATAATTCTTAGGATTTGGAATACTTTTAGAACTGCTCTTTCAGTCCATGTGGTTAGTATCATCTCACCAAGAGAGAAGGGGAAAGGAATATAAGCAGCTTCTTATCTAGAGCAATGGACAGAAAAAAGAGAAAAGAGGAAGCGAAAGAAAGAATACTCTGGTCCAAATTTGGGAACAGTTACATTAAACAAAAGGATCTGGAAATGGGAATGCATTCATTTAAAATGACTGTAATTGTCTGAATGTTGAGGCTGAGAGAGAAGTAATGATGGAGAGCAAGCTTGTGAGAGCATTAATTTTCTCTGATGATGTATATGGTCGCATGTGAGAGTCCTTCCAGTATTTTTCAAAAAGAGATTCAGACATTGCAAATCAGTGAGTTTCTAAGAGACCCACTCTGTGACCAGAATACATTCCATGCCTGGTGGGTTAGCGTGGATGAGCTCTGAGTCACAGCAAGATGTGTCCTCCCTGGAAGACACACAGGAAGTTTGTTCTTTAAACAAAGTCAGCAACGTTTGAATTATCAGGAAACTTCAGGATGTCAGCATGAGTTCAATCCTGGCCTTAATATGTCCATCAATGGTTCCTTTCTACACTGCTGGTGGGAATGTGAACTGGTCCAACCACTATGGAAGGCTGTATGGCGATTCCTCAGACTGCTAAACATGGAGCTTCCATACGACCCAGCAATCCCACTTTTGGGAATTTACCCAAAGGATACAAAAACACTAATCCAAAAGGATACATGCACCCGTATGTTCATTGCAGCACTG
>PVIJ01023377.1:0-14357 GCA_004024925.1 Scalopus aquaticus | reverse complement strand
AGGAATCGCCATACAGCCTTCCATAGTGGTTGGACCAGTTCACATTCCCACCAGCAGTGTAGAAAAGTTCCTTTTTCTCCACATCCTTTCCAGCATTTGTTATTGCCTGTATTTTTAATGTGTGCCATCCTCACAGGTGTGAGGTGGTATCTCATAGTGGTTTTGATTTGCATTTCCTTGATTATAAGTGATGTTGAGCATTTTTTCATGTATCTGTTGGCCATTGTAGTTTTTAAATGACATAACCATTAAGACTTGTTAATCATTTCAAATTATCATCCCTTAAAGTATTATCCTATTTTTACTTAATCAGGCAAAGTAATGATGGAGCCAAAGCAGGCATTAGTTGGTTATTGCTACTCACTAATTAATATATTTCCTTTAAAATGAGAGGATTGAAAGTCATCCTACTGTTTTTGTCTGATTTAGTTTTGCAGCTCTCTAAACTGTGCTCCTGAATCCTTGTCCATTTGGAACCATGGTTGAATAGTATATCATTGCTGTGCTTCATTCTAGTGATTTGGTGGACATATAAATCATAAGAAACACAAATCTGGCTGATGATGCATTTGAGTATTACAGCATCAGAAAAGGGTGCTTAGATGATATATTACCCCAAAGATGGCCCTGGGTAGAATGAAATCCAGGAGCCCTTCTAGATACTGTGTGGAGGGCTCACTTTGAAGAGGGCTTCATTAAAAAAAACAAAAACGTTTAGTATCTCTTGGCTAAATCTTAATCCATCATTAAATATCTTGTCACAAGACTTCTACTCTATTTGTTCCCCAAAGCAGACATTTACAAGAAATATGTTTTCGAGAGAAAATTACTTTTTCTTCTTAAAGAAATGCAGTCATGATATTTTGAGCTTTTATTGAATATTAATTTTCTACATCTTTGAGTGATAATATATAAGACCATATAATACAGAGATATTTTTCATCATCAATTTTAATTATCGTTTTTCATACTCTAAATAGCTATACTAGAATAATGTGACCCTGGAGATAAATCTGCAGTCACCATCAGCCCCGAGCTACATGACTCCTCTGTGAACTGTAGAGAGTTTTAAATGTTAAGTATTTTAAAAAATACTTAAATACTTCAGGGCTTGATGGTTTAAGTTTGAATCCCTGATAGATAGTCTGCGAGTCATAATTTATAAATCTTCTACTATTTAATTATAATCATATAATATTTAATATATTATTCTATATATTTGATTAATGATGTGTGACTTTTTTCATAATAACTCATGGGAAATAGGTCTGGAATTGGAAATTGAATATACAATTTTTGGAGTTTTTTGTTATTAAATATAAAGAAACAATCTTGCAAGTGAGATGAGTGACTTTATATAATTTTAGTATTAATATAAAATGCAACTATAACCTTACACTGTGAGGTGAAAATAAATTTTTTATGAGTTTTGTAGCTTTTCCCTTGCTGATGATTCTAAGGATTTAATTCCATTAATCACTGTCCTAAAGTATCTCAATGCCTTGGATTTCAGGGTAAAAAATGGGTTCCTTATCCATCCCAAAAGACTGCTTTTATACCCACATTCCCAACAAACCCTGGTTTCACCTTGTCCAGTCAAGGATCAGTTAATCCCTGCCCTAAATTGGCAAGCAGAAAACATAGACACATTCCTAAACTTTTCAGAATAAATCTTGCCTTCCACTGAAAATGAAGGGCTTACTCCTTAGTCCTGCATGGACAATTGCAATGGCCTCAGAGTACAATTCTCAAGAGTATGAGTATGCAGTGTAAATCACGTCATGTGTGTGCTCCAATCTTGGTCCTCAATCCTTGGCAGTTATTTCTTCTATGTAAGGACCTGATCTGTACCTTCTATAATAGTCTGGTCCCTCACCATTTCCTGCCAGCACATATCTCATCCCTTAAGACTAGGCACAAATCCAGACTAGCAACGATACCACTGAATATTTGTTTGCAGTCTTAATTAGGTTATACACGTTCATCTGTTTTTACTACGAACCAGAGCTTTTCATTTAATCATTTACACATTCTCTATCTGGTTTACTTTCAAACTTTTCAAATCTTTCCAAGGACAGTAGAGGGTATTTACTTTAAATGTTTGATTAAGTGACCTGATAAAATGATTCTCCCCATATAAAGAAACTGTTAACTCGAAAAGGTAAATTCCAGTCTTCTCTTTGATGGTAGAAAATGCTTATGATTTTGAAATTGGCAGTTTTTCCTGCCAGGCTCCACAGGATGCTTCATTATACAAACTTCAGGAAAGAAATTAGACTTTTTTTTTAAATGCTTAAAAATGCTTTTTACCCACAAGCACAATAATTTTCCTTTTAGGAATAATAAACAAATAATCCACGATACAGGAAAAGTTGTCTTCAAATATATTTGTTGAAATACCATTAATTATGAAATGATAGGAATGATACAAGTGCCCAATAATAGGGGAATGAAGGTGTCCCCATAGAATGTTTTTTCAGCTATAGTTTTCTCAATGGAATGAATGTCTCTTGGTCTTCAGTATAAACATTTCATACAATATACCTTTCTTTCACTATAATGTTTTTTCAGTTAACTAAAGAGGAAAATTTGTTTGCTTTTCTAAAACACAATACAACATATTTAGCAAAACAGTATTTCTGATAATTCTTGCTACTTTCCAAACACATCAGTATTATTTCACACATTTTGCAAAGCATACTGAGTGTCAAAGGCAGATGCCTCTCAACATGGTTGAAACAGGAAGGTATTGCTGGCTTATAGCCAATGTGCTGCCCTCATGAACTTTCTATAGAATAATGGCCTGATACTGCTTTAGCACCAACTAGAGAAGCTCTGACTATAATCAGCAAGAATGGAGCCTAAGTCTCATTTCTAATGTTTTTGTGCTCCAAATGGGTAGATCACCTCCATGGAGTTTATAACCCTTCCTCAACAGTCTTCATATACATCACTCATCAACTGCTCAGTCTCTGCAGTCAGTGACAAACAATGAAATGTCAGTTCTCCTTGTTAGCGTCCTTCAGTTTCTAAGTCTCATTAAAGTGAGTGAGCAGTCTATTTCAGGATGTAACTTTTCTTTTTTTTTAATTGTGAGATTTGCATTTTCTTCACTTATTTTGTTATTTGCATCGTGTTCTCTGTTGGTTTGTATAATAAATGTTCATGGTATGATGTGCAGATGCTACAAGTCACAACACTTCAACTGGTTTTCAGCAACTATTTGAATTGTCCAGTAAACAATGCATTTAGAAAGACTTAAATTCTAATGTCAAAGTTTCTGGCTCATCTTCAAGTCCATCTGAGTCTGAAGGAAATTTTACTATCAGTTGGTTGTTGAGACACTCAGGTTGACAGGTATTGCTTTATGAATTGAACTGTGTCTCCTCAAAAATTCATGTTGAAACCCTAATTCTCAATTTAACTGTTTTTGCAGATAAAACCTTCAGGAGGTAAATAAGGTTAAATGAAGTCCTAAGGGTGGGACCCTAATGCAATAATTTGATGGTCTTAAAAGAAGAGAGTGAGATTTCTCCAGATCTGTCTACATCTGCAGATCTGTTTTTCTCTGTACTTCTCTCCATGAACTCCAGTGCTCCCTTTGTCTTTAAGTATGATTGCTTGATGAAATTCTATTTATAATTTTAGACATTTTGATATATTTGGTAAATCATCTGTAAATATCACCAGTTTACTTTTAACTAGCACTGATAATTATCATTTTACATAAATTAAATTTTCTCATTAAACTTTATTATCATAAATCTCAAAATACTGTGGCAGAGTTTGATCAATTATTTCCATTTTAAAAAGTATTGACTTTAAAAGCTAATAATTTTAAGACACATACAGACAAAACAAATGACCTCCAAAATATCCTTTTCTCCCCAATGCTTTTATTATGTGTTGTTATAGTTAAACTTTCACTAGGAAACTTAAATGACCAATTGAAACAAACAGTTTTGGAACAATCTTCTAATAGTTGACTAAAACTGGCTGCTGTAGGTAATACCATAATGGGTGTTAGAGATAATATTAAGTCTGCTTTCATGGCTTTCTGGGCAAACCCTGAAACTTGCCAGTTCCAGCAATTTTCTTGTCCCCTGCCTGGATGATGCCCCACAGCAACCATCTGACTAATCACAAACAGTAAAATGAATCAGAGGAAGGTACTTAAAAAAAAAATCAAGGGACCATATGAATGATGGCAAAATCAGCAGATTCAATAACCTTCCAGAGAGTGTATTTCCCTTTTATCTTGACAATGTGCCAGCAACGTATGGATTATGACAATCCAACACTATTGTATAACCCACAGTGATTTGGCCTCAATGCTTTAGGAAAACTACCTAAGTTGTAAAGACAGCAACTTGGGGGGCCATTTGTGCTCTCACCAGTCAAGGTGCCTTGGAGAACATCTTTCACAGACATCACATAAATTTGACAATTTTTAATTTTTTATGTGCAAGAAAGTTTGTACAGCACACATACTTTGAGAATTATTTGTCTAATCGAAGAAAAATTGCTTCCTAAAAATCTGAACCTTGATCAATCAGGGCAAGAGAATCCTGATACATTATTGAAGTTCATCAATGAATTTGAAATATTCACACTCTTAGGTAATTTTGAAAATATATATCTTACTCAGACATATGGCCATTTTACATATTTTAAAGTTTGTCTTGGTAAAATTTTCTGTAGTACTTTCTAAAATTATGTTACACACTTTATTCTCGATTTTAGTTCAAAATTTAAAATATATTTCTCCTTTAAATTGGAATGCTCTACATTGTTCAATTTTTTCAAAAGAATTAATCTGTTTTCATTTATCAAATCTAATAACCATGCGGTACCCCTCTACTGCATTTATTTTCTAATTATGTTTAACATTTAATATTTAATTCATAATTGACTTGTAAGTGGGTATTTTATATATAATTTATATATAATGTGCAATGTAAATATGTAAGGAATATCATATGTAAGGTATATAATTATTTCTAATTTACTAAGTTGTGCATTTAGCTTTTGTTAAAGTAAATATTTCATTTATAAATTAGACTTCATTTATATATGTAAATTGAACATTCTTCTCAAAATGTAATACACATTACATTTAATAAGGACCAAGGACTTGCTTTTCAGTATTATTTAAATGTGTCATAACTTTTGATAGTCTGAGTTTAGTACATATTTGAAAGTTTTCATTTATTTCTGTAATGTATAACTTTCTCTTTTACACTATAGTTACTTGAGAATTGCTCTTAAGGTATAGCTTGTGTGTGTTTATTTCTTTGTCTTCATCATTTCTTATATAGAAATTTTGGTTTGGATTGTTTGTTTTCTAAGAATTGGTGGTTGTTTCCTCAGTGGCATAGTATATTGTCATGTTTTAAAAAATTCAAACCTGCTTCAAATGCTGAGTACTCTTATGTGTATATATAGAGATATATATGCAGAAACATAATTTTGATATATGAAGGCATAACATGTTAAGTTTTATTTTTGTACTCTACTCATTGTTAATTATTAGTAATAAACTTCTAGAAAATAACTTGTGGAAATTATGAATTATAGGATATAGGCCTCTTGAGAACTTGTTCAGTATGAAAGGGGTATTGTATAATTTTCTTATTTATTATTGTAACAGACTTAAATCACATTTAAAAATTGTTAGTAATAAGAATTGTTTTCTTGTAAGAGAAAAACAGAACATAAGGAAAATGCATTCCTCCTTTTAGCTAAGTAACCAGTATAATCCTTTTAAATTAATTTTTTATATAAATTTACTACTTCCAATGCATATGGATATATATAGTTCTTCATACCGAAATATGGGATTTCCTATTTTTTGGAGGAGGTGTTTCATCACTTAACTTTTTGCCATAAAGGCAGTAGTTTGAATATTTCCCAGAAGGACATTTTCCTTAATTGCCTTCTGGATTATCTAGCTCTCTGGGTTTAAATTTAAAGTTTAAAAGAAACATTTGATTTTAATAACTTTTATGTGTAGTGCTCCATTGAGTTTGGGCTTTAGCACATAGAACTACTTTTCCATAAGGTGATTTCTAGTAAATCCCTGTGTGTAAAAGCAAGATAAACACACATCACTGAGTTTGTTATTGCAATTAAATTATTGGATTTTTGCATTTGAATATGTTTTGAGTGTTGAAAAGCATGAAGAACCTGTTTTCTCATGTTGGTCATGGACACTTTTCTGACACTTAATAACTTAAAATAAGCCTGCCAATATTTTTAAATGTCTAGGAATATGAAAATGCTACATAGTTAATATAGGAAAGCAAATTTAGTACACCACATTTGCTTAATAGCAACCCAGATAAACTCTTCCATGGAATGCATTCTGTGAAATCTAGTGGATTATTTAGTGGATTTTAATTTTGATTCTCCCATTAAAACATTCACTCCCCATACATTTATTTTGTAATGTTTTCCTTATTTTGCTTAGACCCAATTTGACTAAATTTGCTGTTACTTAAATTTTCTTGTTAATGACCATCCGTGTCCATTACTAAATCTGAACTATATGCCTTTTGAGACACGTACTCTTGATGAATGGAAATTTAACATAAATTGGGTGATTGAGTTAATTAATCTTTCATGTATTTAATGTGTCATTTATTCAATGTGAACCACTTATCTATAAGTTCACTTATATGTTTGCTCAAAAATGTTTATTTACTTGATTAAACATTACTGTGTGCTAGAAGCCTTGTTGAACTATACGTAAACTGTTCAACACATACAAGTTGTAACCTTTCACAATAATGCAGTGTGGCCTAGTAACATACTCCTGAAGAGATGTGAACCTAATAGATCCCAGTCATAGGTACTTTGTTACCTAGATACAAAATAGAAAAGTAAAATGAATTATTTCAATTAAGAAATACAGAAATCTAAACTACACACATAGTTACACACAAAGTATGTGTCACTTTTGCTGGTAGTGAATTCTTCTCATTTTATCTTAATCAGGGGTATTTTAACTCTTTATTGAAACCAATGTAGGTGATATCAAAAAGTACATTTCTTCCAGAGACAAAACTAGCCCCTGTCTATTTTGAAAATTAGCCAAATTCATTGTTACTTTTTATTGATAGCCAAACTCATTGTTCCTTTTTATTGATTGGTAACTCGGCTGCTACATTTTCATTTAATGTAAAGTTGGAATGAAAATGATGCAGGTCCTGCACTTAAACTTGGCACATGTTTTTTAGCCTTCATGAGAGATAGCTATTTTTTGTAGTTTTCTTATTATTCTAAAATTTTTCCCACTGCTTTTCATCTTTGGTCTGTAAACTAAACAAATATTTGCATGGTATCTTAACTAGGACCTATTTGGATGGAGAAAAAATAGAATCTATTTGCACTAGTATTAAATTAAAAAAATAAACAAGGAATTTCTCTCTTTCTCCCTCCATCTCCCTCTCCCTCTCTCTCAGAAACTCAAGTTCAGAAAGTATCACATAGTTTATTGGAGACTAGAACCAGAAACTAGAAAACCTGTAACAGGTTCTGCTATCTCTTGCTTTCCAGGAGATTAGAATTTATTGTCTTTTCTCCTTATCTTCTCCTTTCTCCTCTCCTCTTTCTCTCTCTCCCTCTCCTCCTTCTTCTGGGAGAACTTAGCTAAATGTTTATTCTCTTCCACTGACCTCCAGTTCAGTGCTGATAAACTACAGTCTAGTTTACCCTATCTTAGTTAAATCCTAAATTCCCATGATGGGAAATATGATGCCCAGTTTAGAGCACGAGACCATTTGGCTAGCCATCTATCAGTCATAGCTGGGAAAGGGTGAGATTACATCTAGGATTATTTGCTGACTATGGTGATGAAAGTTCTCAATAAAAGGGTCATAATGGAGAAGCAATCATGGGTCACTAAATTCAGGAAAATTAATTTATTCTGAACCATCTATAAATATCATGGCCTGATTTCTGCTGTGTTTTAGTTTGGATAACACCTATAATGATCTTGCTCATGAAGTGTAATTTTTTTAATAAAAGATTTTGATGCTGAATTCAGCACAAGTGTCTTAAGTTTCTAAGATAATTATAAGCTGGGTCTATGAGAGAAGAAATAGTTCTATCAGTTGTGTAAGTAAAAAATAGTATAATGGAATTTGCCAAATAGCTTAAGGGTACAAAATTGCACTGAATTTATTGTGGTAATTCAAAACATAGTGACCAGCTGGAAATAAACTGATATCTGGGCATTTTCTCACATAAGCTTTCAATTACTATAGGACATGCCATGAATCAGTCTGTTTAAATACCTAGTAAGGTTCTCTGACTGCAAAACATGTGGTAATGTTAGTAATACATGCTGTGTATCTAAAACCAAAACAAAAAATAACAAACTTTGGTTCTCTAGGTTATAGTTTAAACACATGAGAGGTTCTTACACTTGGATGCATGCCTGAATAATCAGACCACTTCCAACTTCCCTCAGTTTAAATCTCATGAGTCAGAACTAAAAGTTTGGTCACTAGTATCCTCCTTTGTAATTAAAGTCCATTCAGACATTTGAGTTACAAACATAAGTGGTTTAGGATCGATTTCTCATGTACTAGCCCTTTTCTTTCCTAAGCTAAAATGATTCTATTCATTGCTAACTGTAACTCTGTTCCTTATCCTATACATCAAAGCTTGGTCCTCCTCACAAGTCATTTATCTATCAGAGGTAAAGAAATTCCTCATGCCTGGGTAAAAAATAAGAACAGTAGCAGCTGGAACCTTATTGTTAGTATAAGTTTATTTAAGATCCCAACCTGTTTTACTCAAGGATAATATGGTTGCAGAGCTGAAATCCACTGGAAAAAAACTCAATAAAAGAGGAAGGAGGTTATTAGGTAAATATAAGACTGTCTTTAGGAATTCAAATGAAGGAAATATAGCTAGACTTTACACGGATGGATTTCTCTCTCTCTTTCACTATCTCCCTCTCCCTTTCTTCTTTCCTCCTTTCTTTCCTTCTAACATCTTTGTCTTGTGGGTCTACTAATCCTAAGCTCCCTGCTCGGCTACCATCTTTGTTAACTGCAGTTCTGAATTCCTATACAAGATCAGAACTGCCTGGTCAATCAGTCATAGGGCACAACCTTACAAGGTGCCTTTCAAATCAATCAAGAGCAGAAAGCTTGATCACCCTGGGAAGGGTATGCATCAGGAGATATGACCGAGAATGCCCAGGGGGCTGTTGACTGATGTATAACCAGGGACCCCAGGAGATGATCAGTGGAATGCCTTGTTGATAAGACTGGAACCATGGCTGGGATTCTGGGGTAAGGTTTCAATTATAACACTTAGTCATCAAGCAGATGAGACTTACCTGGTCAGCAGACTCATGTCCCCAGGAAGCCCTACATGACATACGCACATTTTCAGTTTCACCCATTTTTTCCTCCTACCCCACGTAACTGATGCTGTATGATTATTCTATCAATAAAAAGGCAGGATCTTGCTCATTGAGCAGCATCCTGCACGGAGAAGCCTGCTCCACGCCTCCTGTGTATCAGGGAGGTGTTGCTAACTCAACAGTGTCCCTCTATTTACTGTTTTCTTTTGTTTTCACATTCAATCTTTTTTTTCTCTAACCTGTTTGTAGACACTTCATCATAGTCACCCCAAAGTGGTGAAATGAGTTCCCAAGATTAAACGATATTTCAGTTTAACATTTCAAAATAAACTAGTCTATTCTCAGACCCAGCTCCCAAAATTTGAAAGAGTAATCAGCTCAGTTTCGGTAAGATGTCCACATCCAGTTAGCTCTGTCAGGGTCTAGAAGCAGGGTTAGTATTCAGGGCTACTCATCCAGTGTTTGAAAGAAGATTTTCTAGGAACATGTGGCTTGGTGGGAAATAATTTGTATTTTCTTTAGGGGAGGTACCATGTTCCCTGCCGCCTTTAGAGGCAGCAGCCTTAGACTAGCCACTGGGAGCAGGGGCCGTGGAGCTGAGAGACCAGGTGAAGACACTTATCACGGAGAGCAGGTGGGCTAAAGAGGGATTCTTCTTGTTGCTGTAGCCGAACTTGCATCCTGGTACTGGGTGCTCCTTCCTGTTGGGAAGGAGACATGGAAGGAGACAGGTGGAGGACAGACATGTACAGAGACAGTTGGAAAAAACACATGGGGATGGTCACACTGGCAGGCATTATACTGACATGGTGTCCTACTGTTCCAACTCTCTGGGATGTGCTGCGCAACTGCTTTCCTATGTTTCCTTGCCAGAAAGTGCCCTAGACTTAAACAGTGGTCCTGCTTCTTCAGATCCCGTTTGGGCATTTGCACAAGAGGATAGGTAATTCGGAATGCTTTATTGGGAAACTCTTTCTAGTAAAATCCTCCCTATTCTCTCTTTGCATACCAGTTTTACTAAAGTTGTTTCACGCTGAGTGTGCTTTGCCTTTGTGCACATGGATGGCTGGACCCCTTTAGCATGTGCAAGTTTGGGGGTCCCAGGATACCTCTCACTTGCATGCTAACATTTCCAATGTCTCTCCCAGTTCTAAATAAAGATTTGGCGAACTATTAATGTTAAGTATGTGCTATAAGTCAGGTATCTGTTTTGTTTTATTGTATTCATTTTATATTTTTACAATAATCCTGATAATTGAATTATTTCCACTTATTGAAATAAAAATATACAGAGAGTAGCAGGCTATTCCTTGAAATTGGCTAAGCATATGAGTCTGGAAAAGTCATGTAAATTGTAGATTATGAAATAAGGGTATTAATGCCAACCTTAGTTGAGGTTGTAGCGAGAAAACTATGAACTGAAAGTGTCTGTATGATAAATGTTAGTGGTTATTAATTCTGTGGAACACATTTCTAGTAAAATATAGCCAAGGTTTCAATGGATTTTGCTTTTGCTAGTTCTTCTTCACCAGGATATGACTAAAGCAATAGCCAATACTGATGAGTGCAGCTACTTGGTCCTCCTCCTAGATCCTTTTCCCTATTATCATTCTTGCTCTTGGTTTTGAATTTTTTCTTTGCCTCTGGTCCATGTTTTCTTGCTTTCTTCCTACTGTAAACATTAATACACCACTTCAGTGAGTTCTTACACTTGATTTTTAATTTCTCAAACCTTGGACTTAGCATAAAATAATTTTCAACTTCTTTTTTTTTTCCAAAAGTAAAGTATTATTTTGACATATTTCTCTAAAAAAAGCAATACAAGCCACATGAAATAATTTAAAATAAAAAACAGAAACAGGAAGCACAGTCCCTGGATACATCCTTCAAGTGTAAATGAGTTCTGGTCTGTGCATATTGTGAGTCTGATCTTTGATACCTCTTTTCTAAATCCCTGTCCTGGCTGAACATCACTAGTTCATCTCCCAACCTTGCACCTATGGGAGGCCTCCATTTACCCTGATTCCTTTGGATTCATGGACAAGTATGGATCCAGAGTTTTTTCTTTTATACAGCTAAGATAGGCTAGGGGTTTTCCGAAATCATGTTTCAGAGATACTAAGTAAAAGTGAAATAATAAAGAAATGGATACTTTTACATAGTGCTATCAAAGTTAAATCAAAATAATGACCACGGGTTGAAGATACCTCATACCAAACACACAATCATGTAACAAAACTTCAACTGTCCGAGATTCCCCAAATGCTGATGCTGACCTTAAATAAAATATAAGCTTTCTCCACGTCTGCATGACCCTACAGCTTCCTAGATAATCAGCTACAAATAAGTAAGCTTATCCAGTGAGAGCCTAACTTTCTAGTATGATTACAGTAAAAGCAATGTACTTCTACTCATGCTTTATAAACTGAGCTGTAACTGCAGAGAACCAGCACCTAACTACTTTCAATTTGAAGTATCACAGTTCTCAAACTGTTTCTGGCTCAATAATATATTCAAATCAAGTAAAGCTCTGAATTATCCTTTGACAGTGCAATTCCCTACTAATAAAACTGAAGGTGAATTTCAATTTCAATTTCAATTCAATTCAATTGTACATTTCAATCATCCGGAATCCCTTTCTTTTTCTCAATCTCAATTGGAGAATTCTGTCTTTAAACACCTGTTTTACATTCTTAGAAATACCTCATTCCTCCTTTGTCTTAAAATGTGTGAATGGGATTTCACTTGGTAAACTCAAGGGAGAGAAAAAATGATTCAAAAATTCTGAATTCCACATTGACAAGGATTTCGGTACACAAGAGGACAATAAGTTTTAAATCATTATAGAGAAAATAATGGATCTTTCATACATTCTCGGAGGGTGGAATGGAAACAACTTGCAAAAAGATTCATACCTCACCACATCCTTGTAAATGAATGGAAGATTATTTTTATAAAACCAGATGTATCTAAGTGAACTTATTAATGTATTTTTTAAGGTTTATTTATTTATGCAAACAAGAGCTGGGGTGTAGGCCAGAGGTGCAGTTGTGGGGGGGGGGGGCGTGTGAGAGGATTCACTAGAGACAGAATGAGGAACAGAACAGGTGGATTGACTGAAATACACTGCTGAGGGGAGCAGTGGGCCAGACAGGAGAGGTCTGCTGCGCCATGTGGGTTAGCTCCCTGGCCAGGGATATAACGCATGCTGAAGTGGCTGTGGATAGCTGAGACTAACCCCTTGCACCACCAGGGAGGACCCTGAATTTATTAATATTGTATAGTTTTTCCTAAATTGTATCCCTTGGATATTTTCTTGTATATTCATAAAGTGTTACATATGAGCAAAATCACATGATAAAAATAACTGGAAATGCTGAACAATTTTCCAGAGTTTTAAAACATTATGTATATTGATTATCTCAAACAGTTGTAAAAAGTGATAATTTCAAAAAGGTTTTGATGTTGAGACTTGTGGGAATATCTTCTACAAAACATGCTACAACATGACAAAAATTACTACACTTGCACTGTGAATGTTGGTTTCTGACTCTCAACTATTTTTGCTGTGGCTGGACGATCCTTATGACCTTATAGCCTGTCATATTGAGAGAATATTTTCCCATTTACCACATATCTTGTCTCTCTCTAAACATTGCAGCTTCAGATATCCTTTTGATTTGGAAGAACCCGTTTCCTATCCTTCCAGTTCTCCCATCCTATTAGACGTCTTTGCCTAGAAATTTCCTCAATTTTATTATGGAATTTCATCTTCAAAATAAAAGAACTCATCTCTTTCAAATATCCGCTTCTCTTAAAATGTCATTGCATTATGAAACTTTAAATCTTATAAAGTGTTTTTTCATAAACCTACTGCTTTTTTTTAAATAAACTTTGTTGACATTATATATTCTATTGCTAGACTGTCTCTCACATCTGTTGTGTCCCCTTCATTTTTAGAACAAAGTCCCTGACTGAGATCACTACTTTTACCCTTAGCTATTATAACTGCTTATTAATTCATCATATTAATTTCTACTTTTCACCACTTCACTTCATTCCATTCTTGTGAACTTAATCTCCAAAGAGTTTCCCTGCTTATAAAAGTAATAGAAGTTTTCTACATTGGTACAGAAGGTGCTTCACTATCTGAGATAGAAACTAAACACTAAAAGCAGCATATTCTCTAAAGTGTCTGATCTTTGTCCATCTTTGATATGCTATACTGTGTAAGTTGTACTTATGTGTGCATGCAAAATAAATAAAACACCACATCCCATTTTAACAGTAATAAAGTTGAAAAGAGCTACAAGTATTATCTAATTAGCAAAACTGTTTAATATCTGGTTAAGATTGTCATTAATGTAATAAATTTTATATTTTATAAATGAATATTTGCATTCTTAATGCCATATGTAATTAGATATAGAATTAAGAATTTTTTTTTTTACTGAGAGTGAAAATCTTTTTTATTGAGATGTAATTGACACATGACATAATATTAGTTTCAGGTGTACAAAATTATGAATTGACATTGTATGTATTACAACATGATCACCACCATAGGTCTAATAAACACCCATCAGCACATACAGGTACAAGTTTTTTCTTGTGATGAGAATATTTTAAATTTTAATATAAAAATAAAAGAGGCCAGTGGGATATCCTAAAGCACAAATGGCTAGTTGTCAGATGTGTCTGTATGGAGGGAGTGATTACATTTTGCAATATATGCTATTTTATTTTGAATGCTTATCTTTTAAAAAAACATTAGATTTCTTTTTTTTTTTTTTTAATTGTTATTTGTGTCTTTTACATTTTGTATTCCCCTTGGGCAGCCCACCACCAATTCACCCGTGATCCATCTCCATGGTCCCCTGTATTCTCCTCTCTTCCATTTTGTGCCCTTATCCTCCCCTCCCCCCTCCCCCACCGCTGAGTGTCTCTCTCCCACCCCGCCTCCCTATAGTCCTGTTAT
>PVIJ01023376.1:0-14360 GCA_004024925.1 Scalopus aquaticus | reverse complement strand
ATAAACTTTATGGTTTGAGGTCTTATCTCCAGGTCTTTTATCCATTTTGAGTTGGTTTTTGTGCATGGTGTGAGGTAGTGGTCTAGCTTCATTTTTTGCATGTAGCAGTCCAGTTCTCCCAACACCATTTATTGAACAAACTAATCTTGTTCCATTGCATATTCTTTGCTCCTTTGTCGAAGATTAGTTGTCCATAAATATGTGGTTTTATTTCTGGGTTTTCTATTCGGTTCCATTGGTCCGTGTGCCTGTTTTTGCTCCAGTACCAAGCTGTTTTAATTATTATGGCTTGGTAGTAAAGTTTGAAATCAGGGAATGTAATCCCTCCATTCATCTTCTTTTTAGTCAGGAGAGCTTTAGCTATTCGAGGTTTTCTGTGGTTCCATATGAATTCCTTCAATATCCGTTCTATTTCTTTGAAGAATGTCATTGAGATTTTTATCGGAATCACATTGAATCTGTAGATTGCTTTTGGTAGGATGGCCATTTTGATGATGTTGATTCTTCCAATCCATGAGCAGGGGATGTCTTTCCATCTTTTTGTGTCTTCCTTTATTTCTTTTAACAGCATTTTGTAGTTTTCTTTGTATAAGTCTTTTACCTCTTTTGTTAGGTTTATTCCCAGGTATTTGATTTTTTTGGTTTCAATTTTGAGAAGACCTAGTCTTATTTGAATTTTGAGTTTCAGAATTCTTATCTATAAGATGTAGCTAAGAGCCACTCCCTTTCTAGGTTTTTTTTTTTTTTTGGGGGGGGTGAAGAATACACAAGAAAATACATTTTATAATTAAATTGTCTGATAGAAGATAAATCATTTAATAATATGTTATACCTTTAAATGAGTTTAACCTTTTTTGAAAGAAGAAATTAGTCATTGTTTTTTTTTCGTCTTTCTATGATGCTTCATTCTTGTATTCTTTTCTGTTTATATAACATTGGTTTACAACACTGTATATGATTTAGAGGTATAGTTCACACCTCCTCAATTATATGTTACTATACCACATCCCACCAAAGTGGTTATATCTTAGATTTTGTTTCCTACTTCACTGCAACTAACAATTTACGATTAAGGACATCTTTTGAGGTTGAAAAAAATCTCATATGTATCACAAAATAGATAGAGTTGGTTATGAACAGTTACATGACAGTAGATACAAAGCATATTTAAGGGAAGTTGCTTTTAGGAATAACACTAAAGAGACCTGGATTTTACAACTAGTTCATTCAACAAAAGTTATGACACAATTTTTTATTTTTCTGAGCCTTATTTTGCTTTTCTTTCAACTACAAAGATTATATATAGTTGTATACATTATATTATATGTAGTTGTATATATTATATTATATTTCGATAAATATAAGTCCTCTGCATAAGGACTAAATCAAATTTTGATTTTCTAAATCAAAATTTGGCAATAATTTGCTATATTATATTCTTAAAATACCCATTTAAATATTGACTTATTTAAGTGGTTATAAATATTAGCCACCATCTCCAGCTTTTGATATTCCAGACACACAATTGTAATTTAAATTGCCTTTTCCTTATAGAGGAACAGCCCATAGTCCCTTTGCTATTGCAGCTATACAGTGGTGACTGTTCTTTTTAGTCACTAGGGTGAATAGAAAAGGGATATATAAAGTAGACAGAAAATTTTAAAACTGAACTGAGAGAATTCATCCTCCCAAGATAAAAAGTGAAACATCTCTGAACACTCATGGCAAATGAAACACAATATCTGATTTATTTTGCTGTACCTTGGTGCTTGGCTCTTAAGTACCTATCAGTTCCATGAAGAACCACAGGATATTTGCAAGCACTTCCTTTTTTCCTCTAATACCTAACTCCAACTCTCCTTGCTTCTAAAGGCTGATTCTTTACCTCTAACTTGTCCTCCAACCTTCTTCTTCTTCCTATAAATCTGTTCCCAAGCCACAGAACACCCAAACCCCTAAATCTAGCCCATCTCAGAACATATGCTTCCAATTAATGCAAAAAAGAAAATGAAAACAAAAAGCACAGCTTAGATGCAAATAAGAATAATTTTTCATAGAAATGAATGTTATAACTGTCTGATTCCCACAGTTAAGGGCCCAAGTGAAAATGCCACCTGGGTAATTCCTTAGATGACACAACTCCTTCCTGGAACTTATTTATTACACAGTTAAGAAAAGTAGGGTGTTCTTTCTGAAATATTTTTCTCAGGAACTCAAAATGTAAGCCTCTATACCACTGACAAGGTGGCATTTTTAGATTAAGCCATGGGAAATCTAGCATGATTTACAAATATACAATCCAAGAATAACAGCCCTCTTGCCATCGTGATTGGCATTGTTATTATAGACTCTATTATAATCTTATCTCACTGTCCAACAAAGCTATTCATTCAGCAACTAAGCTCATGTCAAAGACAAGCCAGAGTCTACTCATTTGTAGAAAAATGCTTTTAAGAAACACAGTCTCATTGCTCAATCAGAACCAAGAGTATACATGACATGGTGCAAGGTGCTTATGATAGAAGATGGCAGGAAATGAAGTCAAAACAGAAATACCAGCTGAGAAGGTGTTTAATCTTCGAAGTGTGAGGTATTGCATTCTAACACTCTGTCTGACTGATATCAGACATGAAGGGAAAAACTATCTAAAACATATGGGGAAAAGTACACTTAGATCCCTTTGATGTCTGTGTTGGCAAAGCACTTCAGCTTTCACATCAAGTCTTTAATAAAACAGCTGAAGCTCCTGGCTAGTAAATAAAGGAAGCTAAGAGGTTGCTGAGTAGGTTCTGTTACACACATAAAATGCACCTTCATTTCAATGTGTGCTGAAACCACTCTGTCACTATTCATGCATATGCACATGTGCACACGTATACACACACACACACACACACCACTTAAAGATAGCTTATAAGCAACTCTATCTCTGCTTTGAACAAGGTCTGTAATTTTCAAATAAGTTTTATAAAGGAAAACTAAAGAATTCCTATAAACCTATCTATTCAAGTATTAATGGAAGTTGGAGAATCCTTTTTCCATAAGGCAGAAACTAAAGAAGTCTATGAGCACAGTGGTGATTAAAGGCCAACAGAAACCTCTCTGCATGAGGATTAATCAATAAAACACATAACTGACATGTCAGCAGGAGTGAGAGGTAGGCACAATAGAGGCAAATAAAAAAGGGAATTTTGCAAATAATTAACCTACTTTCAAACCATCATGAACCTCCAAGTCCATAAGGGTAGCAAAGGACCATGTGAGACCAAATGTAAGGCAAATAAAGATTAACACCAGAGTGTCCAAGCACAATGTTCAGTCGGTCTTCCCATCACTCATACTGATGATCTATACAGTCCATATTTGCAGAGATCAATTCCTTCTCTATCTTCACCCCGATGCGTACCTGTGCTTGCACAATCTGCCGATCAACTACTTCACACCACCTTTGACCCAGTGCTAGAGTACTAGTGAGGAAAACTTAGCATGCATTCAGAGAAATAAGTTTTTGAGCAGGTCTATTCCATCAACCTAAAACAGATGTATAGAACTCCAAGAATTCCAACTCAACCAAAATTTGAAATCACCTAAATCCAATCCCATGAATCCACTCAACTGCCCCTCAGTTTCCCTTCAAACTGTGGTAATGATCCTCCTTCAGTATCTGTCTACTGCATGCATTGAGAACATGCAGTCATTATGAGAACATATTGAAGTTATGAGTCAACTGAAGTTTGGACCCAGTAAATTTCAAGGAAATTCATCTTACCTTGAGTTGTCATCTGGTTCCTTTATGGTTTTTACATGGGATTCTGGCTGGTTCTAGGGAGAGAGAGAGAGACAAGAGACAATTTTCTAAGAGATCATTAGTCAACTATTTTATTGTAGCTTTTAATTCAGGAAAGATTTTAACATTGACTTAAATATATCAACATTCAAATTTGAGGACTTGATAGACTTTTTTTTTTAAGTATCAGGCTTTTCAAATGATGCCTCCCACTTAATCATCAGTTCTTAATTATTATTAATGGAAATTGCAACTATGCTTGTAAATTCTTCAGTAAATCATAGGCTAATTCACTGAGTTAAGATGATTTGTGTAGGGGCCTCCCTGGTGGCACAATGGGTTAGTGCTGCGCTGTGGAACTGTTGGCGGCTGCAGCGCGAGTTCGATGCCTGGCCGGGGAGAATCCCACATAGCGTGGCAGACCTCTCCTGCCTTGCCCGCTGCTTCCCTCAGCAGTGTATTTCCATCGATCTGCCTGTTCTGCTCCCTGCTCTGTCTCTGGTGAACCCTCTCACTGCCTCACACCTCTGGCCTGCAACCCAGCTTGTATGCAAAATAAAAAAATAAAATCTTAAAAAAAAAAAGATGATTTGTGTAAAAAATAAGTGTCTTTTATTATTTAATCAAGTATTTCTAACTTTAATTATACTTTTCCAGTTGAAAAGTAATTTTCTTGCACTTGAGTAAGGAAAAAACCTGAGTAAAGAAATATCTATCTCTAGTATTATAGCATTTAGGGAAACAGTGTGTTTGTCCCTTCTTTGTCCATTTTGCTCCCTGTCCTCTATAGCAGCCTTTGGTAATTTTCTACTATTCTAGTGCTTTGTCTGTTTTGATATTCTTCCAGAGTTCTGCCACTCTCTCATAAACATGTAGCATTACCTTCCTCATTCCACCTTTTGGGTCATTTGGGATCTGAATTCATCACAGCATTTTCTGTAAAGTGTCTTTGATTATTTTAGTTGTTTCCCCTTTGGTTTTTCCTAAGAATAAATAGCAATTTTACTATGAGCTTTACCTATCTTTCATTTCTTCCTTTCAGATTATCTGGTTCTGAGGTATGCCTATTTCTTTTTCCCCACCAACTTTTATATACCAACTTCTATAAAATTTACAGGAAGGTTTGACTGAAACTAATATTTTGATGCTTCTTTCTTCTGCATCCTAAGACATCTTCACCCAAGATTCGTATCATTTACAGAACTTAACTCCAAAATGGCTTTGTTCCATCCAAGCAATAAAGTTCCAGCAGGTCTCTATGCTGTGACTATCATTTTTAGAATCTGAATTCAGACATGAGAGGGTTTCACGAACACACATATTAACATGTAATTGAATTAAGAAATGAAATCAAACTGTTTCTGACAGGCAGTAAATCTGATTTGGCTGATTGGTTAGTTTTTTCCAAAATAAGTAAAATTTTTCATAAATAAGCTAATTCTATGTAGCTGAGATTTAACAACTGTATATTTAAAATTGCATGAAAAGAAAGCACTTTATCAAAATTATGTATTGGTAAGTGTGTATCAAATTTAAATATGATAGTTATTGAATATATCTCATTGAAGTCTTTTTTATATACTTCCCATAAATTGACAAAGAAAATTATTCTGTCCATTCAAGTTCTGGTTACAAATAGGAACAAGCATTTACTTTGTGTTTATATATTTTATCTACTTACAACTTACCTAGCACATGGTAGATGCTTAATAAATGTTAACTATGATGAATATAATATTGTCTTCCTTGATAAATATTTTAACTATTCCCTATTAGCAATGTCATGTGCATTATTTTTTAAATATCAAATTTTAACAAATTTTCCGTTTTTTTTTTTTTCAGGAGAATTGGTTAGTTTACTAGTTTCAAATTTTATTTAGATATTTTTCTTGTCTACCGCAAATTGATAATTAAAATCTGTATTTAAATGGGATGTTACTTCAATGCAATGGCTACTATATACTCAAAATCTTCATTTTATGGTTGTGATGGTATGAGTGAATTTTTAGTCAGTATAAATAATTCAAGTAGTTAATGCCCAAGTTAACTATAGACTGTAGATAGAATTAAATGTAGACTCTCTTAGCTCTGTACTCTGGAAAGTAAAGAAATTATTGCTGCTCTTTCATTTTCTAGTTTTCCATCCCATGTTTCAACCTGCCAGTTTTGTCATACACCACTTATTTTCAATTATCAAAGCTTCTAGCACTTACATTCTTTTATATTATAATAATCAAATATTATGTTTTTCATAATTAATATTAAAATTAAGTTTCAGTTATAAAGATTGAAAAGATAATTATGCAAATATTATTCACTACAAGAACAAGTATAATGATAGGAGTAATACAAAAAGAAAAGTAACTTTGTTTTAAAAGCTGTGTTTTGTAAAGGAGAATACTCATGGTCAAATTAGCTATTTATTTTAAACACTCAGTTACTCAATTTGCTCTGTACATGCAAGATGAATTTCTTGCTAGCTAGTTTCTTGTTTTTCCTTGAAAATACACTATCCTCCCCTTATTCCCACATTTGCTTTCTTGTTAAGAAAGAAATATCTGCCTTCTTAGCCAAATAACTAAGTGATTTGACTTCTTAATCAATGAAATATGTTGAATGTTTTTTTCTTGAAAACAATCTTCTTAGAGATCTGCTGCTATCCTTTCCAAATTTGATGCTTATTTCTCATTCTTTTTTTTATTGTATTACAAGTTTAATCCCATATATACATATACATATGTAGTATAGATAGAATTTTCCTTCTGTCCTTTTGCTTAGCTTCCATTCATATTTTGTTGGAGTACTTTCTTATGTATTAAGTTGATAGTAAGTGAAATTCTTTGTTCTTTATGTTTTCTTTTGTCCTCAGAATCAGTTGATAGACTTGCTGAGATAAGATTTCTAGGTTCAAAATAATTTTATTCAGATTTTCAAAACTTTACTACTTGGCTTCAAATAGATATTGTTGGTGAGAATTCTGACAAAAAAAAATTCTCATCCTTTTATTTATTGTTTTATTTTCCCTAGAAGCTTTGAAAGTTTTCTTTGTTTAATTCTGAACTTTCATAAAGATGTATCTAGGGCAGATATAGCTTCATTCATTATATTTAGTCGTTAGTAAACTCTTAAAATTTTCTTCATTTCAGTGAGATCTTCCAATACTCCTTTTGCATGATTTCTCCCATCTTTTCTCTTTTCTCTTCCTTATATAAACTGTATTAGTGAAATATTAGACTGCCCAAATTCCCTCTACAGCTTATTTTTTTTTCTGTTTTTATTCTTCAACATTACCAACTATCTCCAAGTTTTATCTTCCAGAACTTCTGTACAATTTTTACTTTACTGACCATACCTTTAATTTAGAATACTTATTTCTTGCACTGTGGTTGATTCTCTTACATAGCAGCCAATTCTAATTCTAGAAATGAGTTATTTTCTGAAATACTCCAAATGTGCAATTTTTTTAAATGCTCCTTTTCACTTGAAAAAATTAAGCAATTTTATATATTTTTATCATTTTCTTTCAAGCTTTTAATTTACTCAAATATATATGTGCACCCTTGATTTCTCACTTCTATTTATGAACCAAATATTAAGTTTATAATACAGGTACCAACCACTGCTTCCCAACTTTTTTATAGTTCTGCTATTCCAAGGACTTCTCCACAAACCTATGGATCATCTACTTATATTTCATAGATGTGAAATGCCTGAATAATTATGCATAAAAGTTAATCATGGTAGCCCTAAAATTCAAAGGGTAATAAAGCTAGAACTGGATTAGATAATCTTGCACAATGACCTGCAAGTGGGCATATGAACAGTCAACCTCTGGATATATACCTAAAATTGGAGATAAACACTAATGGGCTACAACCAATCACACAATCTGTTACCTTCCTCATCCTCCAAGAATATTCACTTTCCATTATTTCATTTTCCTTCTCTTTGCTGAAAATATTCTTAATTTAAAAATGAGGATAGTGGAATAAATACAAGATCATAAATTTCAGTACCTGTGTCCTAGTTGTTTCTGCCACTATCTCTAAGCCTTTAAGACAACCATATCCTCCTTGGATTACAACACAATGTTACTTGAGACCCTGTTTGCCCTAAATTGTGTAATATTACTAATTGATGTGTCCATAAATGGTCTTTCTGTTCCTGGGTATATATAACCAAATCAAATGTTAAGTCCACAGGAATTACATATCATTATATCATACATATCAATAAAAATGTGTATTTAACAGGTACTATGTTTAGTGCTAACAACTTTCTCTCTCCAAAATATTATGGTTGGTCTCCACAAGAACTTTTTACCCCACAAAACCATCATGAGTTTTTAAGAACATAGAATTCTGAAGAATACTTGAATTATAGTGCTGTCATATGAAACTAAAATAAGGCTTTTTTCCTCCCCAAATAAATCTCACATCATCCAATTCGGCAAACTCATCTTGAATATCTTATTGGTTCAGCAATAATTATGATCTTATGTATCTGGGATTTATAAGAGACTATTCATGTTTATGCTATTTCTGTTGTCACATATGTCATCTTATCTCAGATCCAATCTCATATTTTTCATAAAATTTCAAACTGTCTTTCATATTCTTATCAAAAATGATTTAATTTTTATGATTAACAAATATATTCATTACATACTCAAATGGGGAAAACATCATTCTTCCAATTTTCCACAAAATCTAGTTTTATATCCTCTAAATAACCAAGACTATTGGGTTATCTTTCTTGGTTATTTAATCAAAACACTTTTTAATAACATAATTGTGATAAATGGTTTGCAAAGCTTATTCAAATACATTATCTCCTTTGGTTTCTTAACTAGTCTAGGACATAAAAGGTAAATGTAACCCCTTGTTTTATAGATGAGGAAGAAGCAGCAAGGAATTGCAGAAGGGTGAGCTACAGTTATATCCCAGGATGCCAGATATCAATTTCATTAAGATTTGCTTCATCCTCCCCCTAAAATTTTTCATCTTTTTCTAACATTGATTCAACTTCATTGACATCTATCCATTTTATAAAAATCTTTTTATTACAAACTTCTTTCATTTATATTTTTAAAGATTTATTTATTTATGCATACAAGAGCTGGGGTGTAGACCAGAGGTGTGGGGGGAGGGAGGGTAAGAAGGTGCACCAGAGATGAACCAGAGGATCAGAACAGGCATACTGACTGAAATACACTGCTGAGAGGAGCAGTCGGAGAGACAGGAGAGGTCTGCTGTCCCATGTGGGAAGCTCCCTGGCTGGTGATCGAACTTGTACTGCAGTGGCTGCTTTTTTTCATAGTGCTGAGACTTAACCCCTGGTGCCATCAGGGAGGCCTGGTCTTTCATTTATTAAGCAAATATTAATCAACTCCCACAATGTACCTAGATACTAGGGCTATTACAGCATAAAAAAGCAGAGGTAGCCTATACTTTCATGGAAATTGGAGCGATAAAGAAATTATCAAATGTTTATAAAAACAAATATTACAACTGTGGCAAATACACCCAGTGTCATCAGACCCTGTTCTTGGGAGAATGACCTTGTCAGAGAGGTCAGGAAAGGCCATCCTGAAGGTAACATTTGAGTTTTGGTTGAATAATGATGCAGATTTTTCTAGATAAGTAGAGATAAAATATAAAACAATATATGTAAAGACCTTAAGCAGTAGGAGGCATAAGCAGGGAGTCAAGAAAAGGCCCATTATAGACAGAATCAAAAGAATAAGGATGATGCATTGAGATAAGAGAAAAAAGTGGAGGCCAAGCTCTGCAAGGATTTAAAGTCAAAGTTAATGAGTTTACTTGATGCAGAAAAACGGTGTGATTTTATTGATATAAAAATATAAATTGGATAATCCACAAAAGTAGTAAGTTGATTAACCATTTTCAGGGATTGGGAGGGGTGAAGATGAAGTGTGAGTGCTAATAGACAGCAGGTTATTTTTTAGGAAGATGAAATAATTCTAAAATTAGACACTAATGATCACACAATTCTGAATAAAATCTCTGCATTACACACTTTTTTTTAAGATTTTATTTATTTATGCATACAAGCTGGGGTACAGGCCAGAGGTGTGGGGAGGTGAGAGGGTCCACCAGAGACAGAGCGGGGAGCAGAACAGGCAGATTGACAGAAATACACTGCTAAGGGGAGCAGCGGGCGAGGCAGGAGAGGTCTGCCGCACCATGTGGGAATCTCCCTGGCTGGGCATCGAACTCGTGTTGCTGCTGCCAACAGCTCCACAGCGCAGCGCTTAACTGCTGCGCCACCAGGGAGGCCCTGCATTACACACTTTTAAAGGATGATTTTTAAGGTATGTAAATTATACCTTGATAAGATTATTATATAAAAATATGGCAAAATTTGAAATATTTGGAGGGGCGAATTAAAGATAAGAGGATTAGAATTTTGAAAGCATCACTCTGGCTTCAGTGTTAAAAAGAAAAGATCTGGGAATGGAGAAAAATGTTTCTTGTAATAATCTAAATGAGAGAAATTTAGAAAGAAAAATAATAGGACTGTTTGCTAGATTGAGTATTGGAGACAAATAAAAAGGAGATGTTAAAGTAGAACTCCAAGTTTTCTAGCATGAACAAGAGAATGGATGTTGGTACTATTCATTCACTGTGGTATTGGAAGATGATCAGATTTTAAGAGGAAGGAGTTGGGCGAGTGGAAATACTGAGTTCAGTCTTTTGTTATGTTGAGTTAGAGTTTCCCTAGAAAGATGTCAAATAAAAATTAGGAGATACAGATTTGAAAAGCCGAGTGGATTTCTTCTAAAAGAAAAAAACTGTGAGTTTATGCATACAAATTAAGATACAAATACAAATTAAGACAACGATACAGAGAAATACAGGGTGAAAAGAGTAGAAGGCTAAGCTCCACCCAGAAGAACACCAAATTGTTAGCCATATAGAGCAAATGGCAAATATAAACAAACAGGAACCAGAGAAATGGAGGGAGGGAAACTAGTAGAGGAGTTTTCAAAAACCTCTATGACAGCCCTCACATAATAGTACTGCACAGTGGCTTACCTAACTCCTCCACTATGAGTGGAGCAAGCTTATTATTTTTTTTTTTTTGCACTTTACTTAGTGGTTAGCCCATATTAAGTAGTCAGTGAATATGTGTGGTGTTCAATTGACTGTTTAAATGTCATTTGGTCAAAAAAAAAATGTTATATTGGTAACCTAATTTTTTTAAAGTGCCTTTGGGACAAAAAAAAAAAACAAAAAACAAAAACAAAAAACAATCTTCTATGCCAGAAAAACTTCCCAAGGAACAGACAAAAGGAAAAGTTGACATTTTTCCTGACTAAAGAGAGTGGTACCTCTGACTCCACAATAGAATGCAAGAACATGGCATAACAGAGCTAAATGAAAATGGCTAGCAGTATCAACAAGCTAGCAGCAATAATGGTAAAAGTAGAAATGTGTACACAATAAAATTGAGACATAAATAGAATAAAGAAAGGGGTTTGAAAGGTTACAGTGCCAAGATATGTTCAGAGCTAAATCTTTTACAGAAAGAGACAATCACACCAGTGAACAGAAACAAAATTCAAGGAGGTGATGAAGAAATGAATTTGTGAACCAAAGTTGCAATTTGGTTCCCACCCTCTCAGGTTCAGAGTGATTGTCCAATTCCTAGTGAGTAGAAAGGATAAAAAATTTACCTATATAAAGTGTAAAAATTAACAGTGTATTTGTAATTACACATATATACACATACCAAGTTTAACAGCTTAATTACTTTATAAGCTATTACATTCTTCTTCTAATTTAATTCCTTTGTTTCCTAAGTCCCAGGAAATTACAAACAGTTCACAGACACCTGACCATAACCCTGATGCTCAAACAGGGACCTCCTTAGATTAGATGCTCTTAACTCCATGACATCATATTGACATCTGCCGAAAGGAATTTGATACGTGGCAGAGTAACTGAGTTGTACCCAATGCCGGCTAGTAGTACCCTGAGAATAATTCTAAATGTTGGGGAGATCTTCAAGGAACTATTGGGGTTGCAGTCACTGCTGTACAAAGGCATGCTACTAAGAATATTTTCTTTGGGGCTTCCCTGGTGGCGCAAGGGGTTAAGTCTCAGACTATGAAGCTATTGCAGCCACTGCAGCACAAGTTTGATCCCAAGCCAGGGAGCTTCCCACATGGTGCAGCAGACCTCTCCTGTCTCACCCACTACTCCCCTCAGCAGTGCATTTCAGTCAATTTGCCTTTTCTGCTCCCCACTCTGTTCCTGGAGAATCCTCACCACTCGCATGCCTCTGGCTTATCCCCTAGCTCTCATATGCATAAATAAATAAATCTTTAAAAGTAAAGAAATAAAATAAGAAATAAAATAAGGAATTTTTTTAGATAGATACCACCCCACAAAGCTTAAACTTATTTAAATTTCTACTGGTGTGCATAAGAATGTTTTAAAGATTTCACCACAGCCAAACTTGCTTGAGCAGCCCTTGTCAAGTGATTCGCAAGTTTAAAAAAATCTATGATCAGTATTTCGAAAATGCAACATGTCCTTTTCCCCCATTCTCCTCATGTCTCAAAAGTTTCACAAATCACAAATCACAAATCACAAGGAAGTTTGAAG
This sequence comes from Scalopus aquaticus, assembly GCA_004024925.1. NCBI lineage: Eukaryota > Metazoa > Chordata > Mammalia > Eulipotyphla > Talpidae > Scalopus > Scalopus aquaticus. The sequence continues at coordinate 1,940 of PVIJ01023376.1, read as the reverse complement.
TCTCCTAGATGTCTAATCTTGTTATCTCCTCTTGCTCTCTTATTTCATATATTTCTTTGTCTATGTCTTTCGTCCTAGAGGCCTACAACATATATATAATCTAGTAAAAGTTGGTGTTTTTTGAAAAGCACTAACTTACTCTCTTAAATATATTCTTCATATATGAAAATTAGTCAATAATATTTCTATTTTTATTGCTTCATCACCTTTTCCAGTTGCATAATAACATCTTTAGATTTTTTTTTCTGCTTTTCTGCAGCAATAAGATTTTTTTTTTAAATATAAAGTCTTTGTATCTCATAATTTTCTTCTGTCATCCATGCTGTGGGTGTTTTGTTTCTAATACAACTAGCTTACAGGCACAGATGCTTGATAATTTTCATTTCCTCCCCTTTTCTGACATTGTCAAAATTTATTCAGGTTATCATTTCTTCTCTTATTTTCCCCAATACAAAATAAATGAGTAAGGTTACTTGCTTTCTGTTTATTTTTCTATTTATGTGGAAAACTAGAAGTTTAACCCCCACCAGCAAGCATTCTTAAGTTTTTGCCCAAACCAAATTTCTTGGTATGGGACCATCATTGTAACTTGGAAGTTAGTTTTGTTGTCACTGCTGGTCAGTCTTTTCCTTGCCTGCCAGGTAACCAGGTAGTGATCAGACAGGGAACCATGAGTCTTGGTCATTATGGGTCACACAGAACAGCTATTGGGTTGTTCCCTTTCACATCACCAGTGGAAAGGTTAGAAGGAGAAGAGTTACAAATCTCTACTCCCACAATGGGCTCCACAAAAACAAAGCAATCAGCAAGTACTCTGGAAAGTGCTGCATGTTATTACTCCATAGGTATCCAAATAGCTAAATCCAAGACCCAACAAGTACTACAATAAGAAATGTTACATCATTTTGTTTAACCTTGAATTTCCTACTCTTCTTAATTTGAGAACATTTTTTTTTGGTTTGTGCATTTAAAAAACGTATAGCATATAGTAAGTCCAACTTTAAGAAACAACTTTCTGGAAATCTTTAGTGAGAACCAAAGCCAAAGCTTATTGACACCTGAGATCAATAACTTTACACAACTAGACAGATATTTCTAAGACACGATCTTCTTGTGTTTTCTCCTCATATTCTGTAATAAATGTTATTACATAAGTCTACATTTTTCATTGTGCTCCCACTATAAATTGCCTTTATCCTATCCAAAATTTGTGATTCGAAAGTCAGTAGATCAGTGTTTGAATCCCAACTCTCATTCACCAGTCATTGGGCAATGAATTTAATACCTTTTAAATTTCACTTGTTTGTTTGTGCATCTGAGCTCAGTTTCACTCTAGTAAAAGCACAGCCCAGTGGAATAGGACATGAGGGCACACATTATTACCTTGTACCTAAATACCTAAAAGTTATCAGATAAGCTTCTTCCCCTCCAGGCCTAGTTCCCACTCTGCCTTCCCTCTGCCACCCCGAAGCTTATCTTCTGGAATGTGCTCACTACCCAGAGGCCAGAGAACCACCCTACTTGTGTTTGCAAGTCTGGGTGGGGGTGCAAGTGCAGAGTTGCTGGGGCTGGGGCAGGACAGAAACTTCCGGATCTTCTGGATGGTGATTCAGTGCCAAAGGAATCGCTTTTGACTCAGGAATTTTTTTTTTTTTTTTTTGCTTAGATTTATTTATTTTTTTTTTTTATTGTTATTTATGTCTTTTACATTTTGTATTCCCCTTGGGCAGCCCACCACCAATTCACCCGTGATCCATCTCCATGGTCCCCTGTATTCTCCTCTCTTCCATTTTGTGCCCTTATCCTCCCCTTCCCCCACCCCCCAAACCGCTGAGTGTCTCTTTCCCACCCAGCCTCCCTATAGTCCTGTTATAAGTGAAGCCATTCGATATTTTTCTTTTTCTTTCTGGCTTATTTCACTGAGTTTGATTCCCTCTAAT
>PVIJ01023375.1:0-14361 GCA_004024925.1 Scalopus aquaticus | reverse complement strand
AAGCCCCATCTGAGTGACAACCACCCCCCAGCTTTCTGTCCTTCCAGTATTGCCACCGGCTGGCGCTGTACCTGCCCAACACAAACCCACCTGGCAGCGGGACTGTGCCCCCAGATGCGTCCTCTGCCCGCACAGGTAGGCGCCAGGACTGCTCACGTAGCCTCCTGAGACGCCCCCAGCCCGGCTGCACAGTGCCAGGACCCTAGGTGCTCTGCAGGGGCCCCTGGGCCTGAGGGGCCGGCTGAGGCCTGAGGACCCAGAGAGACCCTAACAGAGAAGTAGCCCGTCCTGGGGATGCCCGCAGCTCCATGAAGCCTATGCTACACCTGAGTGAGGACCCCAACTGGATTATGACAAGGGAGGGCCGGTCCCGGGGAAGTGGCACCTCTCAAATGACTGACCACCAAGCAATCCCCACTCATCCTGGGAGGGGACACCAACTCAGATGACATGGCCTGCCCAGGAGTTCACTGCTGGCCGTGCCCCGGGCTCCTCCCTGGAGGTGACACCCAGAACAGACATATCTCCCTACCCAGACCTCCCTGCTCGCCCAGAGGGAGAAGCATCCACACATCAGAAAACACTCCCTGGTCTCTCATCACTCATCTACCTCCAGGGCTGGACACTTCGTGTTGGGGCGGTGGTTACAGCCTGGATTGAGGCTGCTGCTGCTGTGTGTATTATGGGATGGGCTACTCCCACCCTACTGAGGTGGGCGCTGCTGGTCAGGACCTGCCCCTGGCTTACCCAATCTAGTCCTGGGGCTGTGAAGGCCTCACCATGACCAGGTACCCCGGGTCACGGGGGACGGCAGGGGAAGCCCCAGACCTTGGGGCATTTTCATTATCAGCCAAGGGCCTGATTTCAGCTGATTGTCCAGGCATGTGCTTCAGACAGCTGTGGAGATTAAACACCCCCAGCCAAGGAGTCAATGAGACTTACCTCTCAAGTGCCCTTTACTTTCCAGATCAGGGAGTTTGGAAAATGTCCTTCTGTCCACCACTTTTTTTCCTTTGGGTAATGTTATTCTATTCCTAAGCTTATGTTTTAAATTCAACAAGAAAGAAAGAATCCCATGACTTTACAACCCCACCCTCAACTCTAACAAGGCAGTATTTTAGGGGTTCCCACTGAATACCCTACCCCATAGCACTTGTGCCCACAGGCCTGCCCTGTCCCCCAGAACCTGTGAGGAATGACTTTGCTGTGTTTCTAATCTCCTGAATGTTATTGATGGTTGTGACTTACAATCCTCACAAACCTCAAGGTCCTTTCCAACTATATTGGTTCTTAAGAGGCTTTCTTTGAGGCTCAAGGTAGGTCCAGGTGAGTACCCCAAGACAGGCACAGACAAGAAAAGAGAAAAACATGATATATTTGTAAATTAAATAACATGTTGGGCCTCCCTGGTGGCGCAATGGGTTAAGTGCAGCACTATGAAGCTATCCAGAGCCACTGCAGCACGAGTTCAATACCTGGCCAGGAAGCTTCCCACATGTCGCAGCAGACGTCTCCTGCCTGGCCCGCTGCTCCCCTCAGCAGTGTATTTCAGTCAGTCTGCCTGTTCTGCTCCCCACTCTGTCTCTGGTGAATCCTATCACCACCCCACAACTCTGGCCTACACCCCAGCTTGTTTGCATAAATAAATAAATCTTTAAAAAAACAAATAACATGTTCAAAATAAACTATGGATAAAGAGGAAATCACCTGAGAAATTATGAAGATGTTGAGGTAAAGGGCTTGAAAACCCCACCCATCAACATGTGTGGGAAGCTGCTACTCAGGACAGCAATAAACAGAAATGCTCTATGGGCAAAGGAAGGATCAGTGACCTAAAGTTCTGGGTTAAAAAGGGAGAATTGGAATAAAAATACTGAGGATTGATAGACCTATTGATAATGGGAGCAGACATTTCTTTAAAAGGCAAACCAGATCTTGAGAGGCTGGGGTGCAGGAGGTTTTGGGATTGGAGGAAAGATGTGACCTGTTGTACTGAACCTAAAGCCTAACCACTCCCACTTCCCTGTCTTCCAGCATGTTCCAAGGCAGTGCTCCTTGTCCCACCTGTCAACAGGTTCCAGAAGGACTCAGAGGCTCACCTGGGCTGCCCTGACCTGAGAAGGTTTTTGGGTCACACTGCCCCCTCGTGGCCACATATGAAATTACATACCTTTCTTTGGCCCCCTCAGTGTCCATCCACCCAGGGAGGCTGGGCCTCCTCCTCCTGGAGAGGCTACTGCATTCTCACTCCAGCTCATGGGCTCTTCAGCTGAGCTGCATCAGAATAGCCCAGAAGCTGTTTTCAAAAAGCGCTGGGCCTCACTTTCATAGTGTCTGAGGCAGCAGGTGTAGGGTGTGGAGGATGATTTACCTTGCTACCTAGTTGCTGTTTCTTCAGGGGTTGAGGATCCCAGCTTGAGAACCCCAGCCTGGAGTAGGTGCTCTGCCTTGCGGGATGCTGAGGGGCCAGCTCTGCCCAGGGAGCCAATGATCACTTTGCACTGGGTCATGTCAGCAGGTGCCTGCAATGGGGGGGAATGAGCTTCTAACTAAAGGAGAACACGAGGGGCTCGGTGGAAGCAAGAAGGCAGGCACGTGAATTCAGTCGGAGGCCAAAGGGGCCTGATTCTAATTTTGGGTGCACAGAATGCAAGTTTTTTATTGAGGCTACAAGACTGCTGGTTTGTGGCCTCGATTTCCCGGCACGGCTCAGACTGGGGTGCTTGAGAAGCACCTCTATTATGCCCCAGGGCTGTCAGGCCCCAGGAACCAAGTCTCACTCTGTAAGCCCCGCCCCTCCTGCTGATACCTGCACCCACCTGGTGCCCTCTCCTGGGCCCAGCACACTGCCCTCCATAACTGCTCACCACCCTCCCCCCTCAGGCCTCAGGAGAGGAGCCTCCTTCTTCTCTATCCAGCATTCCCCCTGCCCTGGGGGATGGGGCATCTTCAGGGCCCCTGGCACAGCCCCTGGGGGGCTTCTGCCTCCCACAGGCCTGCACATCTGAAAATACCTGAGCCTCCTCACCCCTTCTGTGGTTTCGGCTTAGGCTCCACATTCCTCCCTGCCGGGGAATTCCAGCGCTGCTCTCCCTGCTTCGAGGAGCCACCCAGGCCCGGCTAGCGAATCCTCAATGCTCCTGCATCCACTGTTCTGGCCCCATCAGCCCATGGCCTCCAGGCCCAGATGCTCACGTGGCCCTGCACACCTGCTGGCTGGTTCCCCAGCTCCCTTGGGAGTACAGGGGTCCCCTATTTGAGTCTGCTTTCAGAAGTTTTACTGGACTCTGATTTGAAAATATTACCTACAGCAGATGTTTGAGAGGAGGGGATCACATTCACACAGACAGAGGGGAACCTGGGAACAACGGAACTTGGGCAGTGGAGGTGGTGGAGAGATAATGGGGCTTTGCAGTGGGGAGGAGTGGTTAGATTCCAGTGAAGAGGCATGAAGCTACAGCCCTAAAAGATATGCAGTGTGGTTCACCATGTTACCCAATGCAAATCATTTCATGTAAGAAATGAAAGTATAGGAATAAAGGGCTGGAGAGACTCCCATCTCCACACACACAAAGACCCAATATGGTCGAGCACCACTCAGCGTGATCTGCACATTGGAAGCGATTCCGATCAGAGTCGGATGTGACACCAAAGGCACAAGCAACTAAAAAGTCACATGGACACATCAACATTTAAACCTTCTGGGCAGCAACAGATATTGAGGGAGGGCTAAGACAGACAACAAAGAAATATTGCAAATCAGACACCACAAGGGTTGAGAATCTCAAACTGAAGAGTAAACATGGGAAGATTCTCACTGACAAACATTTGAGAAAAGCTCTTGATCATTTTCCTTCAAAGCAGCAAAATAACAAGACCCCCATGGCCTTCCCTGAGAAGCCCACAGAGGAGGCGCTTCAGGCTCCCCTGGGCCACAGAAACATGGACACAAGCTGGTGCTGACCTCAAATACACAAGGGCCTGACCCCGCGAGACAATGGGAGGAAGCAAGGGAGACATGACATGCCCGGGTGTATGCAGGTGTGAGGACACTACCTAAAAATGGGGAGAGCAAAATAATTTTGCCTGCTTTCATTAATTTACTGGCATTGATAATGTTGGTATTAACCTGCAACTGTTTTGTATAACAGAGGATAAACAAATGCATCATTATAGGATATTCCAGGTCCATCATTCCCTCAGCCCTAAAAAATGAGGGAACTTGGTGAAGAATGGCAAACCTGGCAAAGTTCCCTATTTACAGTGAACAAACACCCACATCCTTGAATTAGATATAGAGATATCACTATGAACTCTTGAGATTTATGATCTTAAAATTTATCTTTAAATGGTTCTAGGCTGTGTCCACTGGAAAGGTCTAGAAATAACCAAACACCATTTATGAGTGTGCCCTCCACCCAAAGTATGGGCTTGAAATTTCTTTTCTACTCAGACATACCTAGGGATTTTGGAGAAACAGTTGATTGTGCATATGGATATTTTGTCAAACCAGGTAGAAAGGAAGCTCTGAAGACACATGGCTATTCAAATGTCCCAGAGGCAAATAGACAGCCCTGCCTGTCACACAGGCAGAATTCAGCTTCATGAAGGATAATACTACCACGATGGAGACCTTTGTTTTGACCCAGGAGTTTAAAATGATTATAAAACAAACAAACAAAGCCACAATTAATTCAATCACCGTGGAGGATGATAGGGAACAAGTTCATTTTCTTCAATTAATACAGGAAACGTGTAAAGGAAACAGGACGGGCCTTTCCCCCGCACGTTCTATGCCCAGGTACCCCTGGGTTATCTCCTGCAGAGTCATCACCATGAAAGGATTCAGGTAATGAGAAAAACGTGAAAGTTCCACCACTGTACAAAGCACAGATGATCCAGGCATCAGGCATCAACGCTGTGACCTTTGCAAAGAGAGTTGTCAGTCCTGACACCTCCCGGGCGGGAGCCCAGAGCCACCTGCAGCCTAAAGGGATTGAGCCAGACTGTGATGGCGCCTCAGCTTCAACAGCCAAATCCCAGAGGAGAGAGCCCAGAGCAGACCTGATGGGCCCTGGAATGTGGGGCTGGGAAAGATGTGCCCAGCGTCTCAGGTCAGAGTGAGCATGTGCAGGGCCTGGGCAGAAGCAGGGGAGGGCGGAGACTGCACGGCTGGCCTGGGGTGGGGGGTGCAGGGGCTCAAGGCAGAGAAAGGAGGCTGGAGCATGTGGGGAGGGACAAGCCTGCCTGGGTGCTCCTCTTTGTCCCAGGGTCCACTGTGCTGGGAGGAGGACTCCCTGGCCTGGCCTGGAGCACTCCTGCCTTCCACAAAGCTCCCTGGGCCAAGCCCACATGCCCAAAACAGCAGAAACCAGGCTGAGAAATGAGGCTGCAGCAGGTGGTCCTGGACTCTGCCCCAGGGGCCTCCTGAGCTGGGGAGACCAGACCCAAAGGCCTCAGCTCCCTGAGAAACAGGGGCTGCTGGGGCTCTGCAGTCTTGAAACGGAGGGTCACACCGCCCCCTGGTGGGTGACAGGGACACTGCAGCCCACCTCCCCCAGGTCACAGACACAGTCAGGGCTCTGTCCAGAGGCTTTTATTGGGGATAGTAGAGGTTGCTAGCAGAGGTTGCAATGGGAGGAACCAGGGCTTAATTTTTAGCCAGAATCTCCCGAATCCAGGGCATGTGCTTGGTGACACGTGAGTAACTGCCAGGCATATCGGTGGAGCAGGTGCTGCTGACAAAGGACACGATGCCCACCAGGTTCCAGGCTCCATTCTTCTGGCAGACCAGGGGGCCGCCAGAGTCGCCCTGTGGGAAGAGAAGGAGTCGTCTGCCAGTCTGAAGGGGGAGCAGGGATCTTTGTGCTCTCACTCCAGACTCAGACAGGTATTGCCAGGAGATAAAATGTGTGCACAGCAATAACTAGAAATTTCCCGCTCTAAAGGAGCAGCCTGATTTTGCACCTGCTCCAGGGGCTTGGGGCTTGGTCTGTAAATGGGCTGGACTCTAGCTCAGGGGGAGGTTGTGAGAGTAATTACCCTTGGACAGCACCCCCACACTGGCCAGAGCCAGACATCTGCTGGGCGTGTGTGAGTGCTGGTCCTGGCGTCCCCAGGACCGGGCAAGTGCTGAGGGGACTGGACTGAAGGCAAGGAGGGACCCCCACCATGACCACAGAGGCACACAGTGAGGGCCGGCTAGAGGGGCCATACCATGCAGGAGGTGACGCCGCTGCCACCAGCACAGACCATCACGTCGGTGATCTTGCTGCCCCAGTAGTCTCCACACTCTGCATTGGACAGGAGGGGCAGGGCGGCCTGCTGCAGCCTCCTGGGGGTTTGATAATCTGGAGAGACACAGGAGTCAGAAGGGAGTCAGGACCCTCATCCTTCGAGCCCACCCTTGGTAGACAGGACTGGCCCCAGAGTGCCACCCCAGTGGTCTCTGTTTCCCTACACAAGCACCTCAGCGCGGGAACCTGAGCCCTGCATCCCCTTCTACCCCGGAAGCCTCCGTGGACACAGGCCTTTGATGCCTCGCCAGGCCGGGCTGACATTGCTCCAAGTACCGTGATGACCCAAGCCCTGTTGTCTAGCCTGGTATGGCCTGGGCCCTGCCAGCCCAGGTGTGGGGGGCCCAGGGCCAGCGTCTCTCCCACAGGGGAAGGGAACTGACATCCACTGACTGGAGACCCCTTGTGACAAGGACTCCCTCCCCGCTCTCCCTCCCTGGCGGCTGCTGTCCTGTGAAGGACCAGCCAGGCGGCCCTGGCCTGGGCAGGGGACTCAGAGCACTGGAGGGGACCATCAGGCAGAGCCGCCCTGGGGTGGGGACGCTGGGCAGGACTCTCAGGGCCTGAACCTGCCCTGCATGCCGGGCCCCCAGGCGGGTCAGCAAGACAGCCTGAGCTGTCTTGCTCTGTTTCTGAACGGGATCAGACTAGGGGGCAGCTGATCAGACTAGGGGGCAGACTAGGGGGAAACAGAGCTCAGGCCTGTTCAGGCCTGAGCAATGAACAGGTGGGGGTGCCATGGATGGGATACATTTGAGTGAGTAGTACAGGGCCTGTGTCTCAAGGACATTCAAGGACATCAACAGTTCTCATTTCAATTCAGTTGGCAGATCTCCCTGTAAGAGGGCGTAATAAAGAGATGGTCAGATCTATGATACTGTTTGAATTTCCAAAAACTTAAAAAGCAGAGCCATAGGCATCCTACCTGCTCAGGCAGCCTGACCCCAGATCCTCCTCTTGGGTGACAAGGCCACTCACCGTAGTAATCGGTCATACCCCAGCCTGTGGTGACACAGAGGGACCCAGCAGGGAAGTCGTCCTCAGCGCTGGGCAGGCACACGGGGGACACTATCTCAGAGAGGTGGGCGGGCGTGGCCAGCTTCAGCAGGGAGATGTCGTTGTTTACGGTGCGTCTGTCGAACCTGGGATGCCTGAAAACCTGTGGGTGAGGCCTGGGGTCCATCAGGGATCTGCAAGTTCTCAGGAGACAATTGTCTTCTCAGCGGACAAGCAGAGGACACAGACCAGGGGAGCCCAAGGGAGACTCTGAGGCCCATCTGCTGCCTCCTGTCTCTGCAGCTGAAGGGTCTTCTCCCCACTGCTCCTGCCCCCAGCAGCTACTGCCCCACCCCTCAGCCTGGTGTACCTGAGCAACCCTCAGGACCTGGACATTCTCGTTATTTGAGCTCCTGTCAAACATTCCAGCCACAACCACATCGGAGATGCTAGAAGAGGCAGGTGGGGTGAGTAAGAGGAGGTGCCCACTCCCCTCCCCACTCTTGGACCCTCCCTGGGCTCACCTGACTCTGCAGTGGGCGGCAGTGACCACCCAGTTCTCGTTGATCAGGGAGCCCCCGCAGAAGTGGAAGCCGGTGCTGTCCTGGGGAGGAGGGGTGGTCAACACTGCAGGGACCCCCATACCAACCTTTGCAGCTGCCCCCTAGTCTGATCCCGTTCAGGTGCAGACTCTCCTCACCTGCAGAGACACCTGCCAGGGCCACGAGCCAGGGCGAGCATCCTCCCCATTGACGATCCTCTGTATGCCACTCACAACTGGGGGAATGGCAGGGACCCCACAGCCTGCAGGGACGGGGGGATGGAGAGAGGGCTGAGGACCCCGCAGTCTGCAGAAATCTGGTTTCTAGCTCAGATATCACAGCAGCCACTTCCACACTCCCCTATTCTAGGAAACATCCCAGGCACCCCTATCTCAGGTTAGAGCATCCCACCAACATAGCCTCCTGTCCCCACTCACCCCTTCAGGGATGCAGAGGGACAGGCAGCTCCATCCGGGTCACCCTGCCCAGAGGAGCAGAAACAGGCTGAGGAATCAGCCTCCCTGCCCCCCGCTTCCTTGCTGGGACCTCAGCCCCCTCTGGCTCTCCCAGGTTCATTTCCCCAAGACGTGGGAAGCAAACAGTGCCCACCTCAAGGCAAAGCTTGCCCAGGAGATGGTGGGCAAGGTGGTTAGAACTGAATGAGAGAACCCGCAACGCACAGGGCTTCAGCCCTCTGACCCTGGCCAGACTGCTGCACAGACCCCTTTCCATCATTAGACTCTTTATTCTGAGATTTCAAAAACTCCTCATTGCATAAGATTTTACTTTCTTAATGATTTAATAAAATGAGATTTTGATTTCCTATCATAAAAACATATACAGAGGAAAAAGAAAACGAAGCACTTGAATTGTCTGGATTGAACACAGAGAAGCTTCTGGAGGCCTCCGAACTTGGTGGGCCCCACAGTTTCTTTCTTCACCCTCTCAAGGTGTAAAGGCACAGAAGACTCTGGAAAGACCCTGCATCTTCCTGGAATTTCAGGTTAAGCATCTGAGCTTGAGGCCCAGGACACAGCAAAGGGGGCTTAGAGCTCTGTGTAGTCCAGGAACCTCAGAACCCCAAACAGAAGTCACCAATCCCTTCTAAATTAACCCATCTGGGAGCCACTGGGGCTCAGAGGCTTCCCCCCAGGCTCGTCCCAGGCCTGTGGCTCCAGAATCCCGAAACTCACCAAAGGTGGTCCCGATGAGGGCGAGGCAAGAGAACACCCAGAGCAAGGCCATGGTGCTGCGGTCGGGGAGGTGTGGGGCTGCCTGCTCTGGGGCCCCTTTTAAGTCCCTTGGGAGCCCCAAGCCCTGCCCAGGCCCTCTGGGCCTCCCCTGCCTGAGGGTGACCCTCTCTGTTGTAAACCAGGGATAGAGGGTGATAAGGGGTCAGCAGACCTGTCCCGGCCTGGCTGTTAGCCAGGGACACCCCAGCCCCTGGGGAACACGGTGCAGCTGCCTGGCCCGGGGTCAGCCTGGGCAGTGCCTGGTGCAAGAGTTGCCGGGTGGGAGAGGGAGGCCTGGTTCCACTTGGAGGTGGCAGGTGCTCAGCAAAGATCTATTTTCAAGAGAGCCTCACCCAGGGGTTCTGGGCCACCCAAAACTGTGCATCCAGGACTCAATTTCAACACAGACCCCAGAGCCAAGGACTTCAGACTGTTGCTATTTACTGCTCAGGAAAATTCCCCAAGGCAAGGGAAACACAGAAGGCGCGGTTCCATCTGTAATGGGCCTCCGAGTCAGCACAGCTAAGCAGCTTCAGCGCAAAGGAGAGGGAGAGAGGATCACCTTGGGCTCAGCTGGATTCTCTTTATCTGTGATAATTTACAGTTTAAGGGACCAGACATTGCGTAAGGTTTCCTATCAATGAGGATTTGATCCACATCATAAATGGCCCGCTCAGGACACAGAAAGCTCTGATTAGCGTCAGGGATCCAGGAGGAGAGCACAGGAAGGACAGGGGTAGGGATGTGCCCGGGGCGGGGAGCTCCTGAGGGCCACAGGACCCAGCCTCCTGGGCATATCCATTTACAACACTGTATGTGATTTAGGGTGATAAGGGGCCCCAAACCTTTCCTGGCCTGTCTCTTAGCCAGGGACACCCCAGCCCCTGGGAAAACTGGGAAGGACCCTCTCTCCCCAGGTCAGGCCCCTTCTAGATCCCAGGCACTCACATGCACAGAACACCCCCGCCCTGGGTGCCAGATCAGGGAGAGAGACAACACTGACCAAGTAACATCACATTATGATCCCCCAATGTGATATCAAGTGGGTAGTGGGGTCACTGGTGAGGAGACCCCAAGGGAGAACTAAATCTTCTTCCGAGGCCTTGGCCTGTGCTCACCGGGGAGAAGCAGGTCAGAGTGAGCAGGCAGCTCCGGGCTCAGGACAGGACCCTGGTGGGGAGCTCTGGGGTGTAGTCATGTGAGGATTCGGGGAGACTGGCGCCCCTGGACAGGCAGGAAGGGCCAGGCTGTCCCTTCTGCTTCACCTGTATCTCCCTGTCCTGCTGTCCCTTCACAGCCGGTGTCATCCATGGAGCCTCCAGTACAGCTCCCGGGGTGGGGGGGGTGGGAGGGACGGGCCTCAGGGACCGGAAGATGAGCAGCCCCAGGGGAGGAGTCACCCAGGAGCCTGCCAGCTGAGGGAGAATCACAGCAGGAAGGAAGGTGCCAAAGCAGAGCAGGGGCAGAGCCGGTGAGAGATGATGATGAATGATAATCAGTCAATTTTTCCTCAGCTGGAAGCAATTCAAATTGAACTGTGAGCTAAAAAAAAAAAAGAAAAAAGAAATGAAGGTGAAATCAAGAAATATTGCCCCTTTAAAGAGAAGTCACAAAAGCTAATAAAAAATATTAACGTTTCTTTTGGAAAGAAAATGAAATGGAATGGATAAACATTTTAGATTAATCTTCTTTAGAGTATAGAGGTATTCCTTAAATGAAAAATTTTTTCTCATTAAAATACTTATGACAGAAATTTTATAATTCAGGAAATCTGTAGTAAGCTATAAATTGTCCTCAGTCAATACCCCCCTTACTTGAAATGCCAACTCTTAGATGTTAACTGTAATGAACATTTTAGTACCTCACACTCACATGGAGAAGTGTGACCCTGAATTCCTAAATCACATAGTATAGTAAACCAGTTACCCCCCCAAAATTACAGAAAATAGGTAAGTTAGATTTTCCTAGTTAAATATAAAGAAATTCTACTTTCCCTCAATAAAACTACTTTCTACTTGTTACTACCAGCCCCATGGTATCTATCTAGATAATTTCATAAAGAAAACACTAAAAATGAATAGAAAAGCTACTTTGTTATTTCACATGTGGAGTTTACATACATATGTAAAATCAATATATTTAAACAAAAAGATAAAATCTTGTGTTTTCACTGTCCTCTGTCAAACAACCTTATGCTGCGAGCATCATCCCAGGTCTGTGAGAGTCAGCCCTGCCCTGGCAGCCACAGGGCCGTGAGGGAACAGCCCCCCTGGCGCCTTCCTCAGGGGAGAGCCCCAAGGAGACGGGGAGCCCGTCTCAGGCCTGCTCAGGAACAGCACCCCAGCTCCTGCTTAGGGAGCCAGAGGACAGCGCTGGTCAGGGAGAAGGGACAGTGGGGCGTGGGCAGGAGCGTCTGACCTCAGTGAAGGGGGACCAGGGTGGTTCTGATGTGGACACCCCGACTGCAGCTGGAGACCCCGGGAGGACAGGCAGAGAAGCAGCTGGAATGTGCTTTGGGGCCCTCTGGGCTGTCCCCACAGAGGCCCAGACCCAGCCATGCTGCCCTCTGTCCTCTCTCCACCTGGCTGGGGCCCAGACGGGGTCCTGGGGCCCCCGGCCATCTGGGGGTAGGGGAAGCAGCCAGTGTGTGGAGGGCAGTGGGCAGAGCCAGGAGGGGTCCCTGGGGGTGCTGCCCCGCCCCCCCCCCCCACCTTGGAGTCTGTCCTGGGGAAACACGAGCTCCCTGTCCTTGAGGCCTCGGGCAGGTGGCCCTGGGGCCTCCTGGTCAGCACTGGAGCAGCCTGTCAGGGCACCTGCTGCGAGTTTCTGCTGACATGTCAGAAAGACCTGCAGTTGCCTGAATTTCAGGATCGCAGAATCTGGATATTTTTAAAGCTTTGATGTGTACTTTCCAGCTGCTTCTAGAGTCTTTTTTTTTTTTTAAGATTGATTTATTTATGCATACAAGAATGGTGGTGTAAGCCAGAGGTGTGGGGTGGTGAGAGGATTCACCAGAGACAGAGTGGGGAGCAGAACAGGTAGATCAACTGAAACACACTGCTGAGGGGAGCAGTGGGTGAGACAGGAGAGGCCTGCTGCACCGTGAGGGAAGCTCCCTGGCCGGGGATCAAACTCGTGCTGCAATGGCTCTGGATAGCTTCATTGTGCTGAGAATTAACCTGTTGCAACACTAGGGAGGCCCTGCTTCTAGAGTCTTTTTAGCCACTTACTAATTTACCATCTGCAAGAGCCCGCACTTCACCTCATTTGTGAGGACAGGGCACCAGACCTTTTATTTTTGTCAATTCCGTGTGTTGAAAATGTTCAGTAGTTAAGCAGCATTTTCTTGATCATAGGGAGGCTAAACTTCAAATATTAACAAACCATTTTAGTTGTTTTTTAGTTCCTGTTTGTTCCTATACTATTAATATACTTATAATGTACTTAATAATTTGTAAATTTTGGAATCTAACTGACTTTGCTGTTTTTGTTCTGTTTCTCAAAAGCTGCAAGATAATCACCAACGACTACTTTGTTCCACATGGAATTGTGTTATTTTTCCCTTAAGTTATTGTCCTAGAAAAAAAGTAAACCCAGTGATTTGAACTACATTAGTGTTAGGGTTTTATTGGCCTTTGAACTATAAATTTGATTTTGGTTTTTGTTACCTCTTCTCAGCAAAGTGTTTGGCGGGGGGTGGGGACATTCTCTGATTAGGCCTCAGGCTCAGGGCCCTAACTTCAACCTGTAGGGAAGGTTGAGGCCGCCACATTTCAGGGGACGAAGAGTGTGGGGCCAGGAGCTGTGTGTCAGCTTTGGGACATTTTCTCAATCTGAGTGGATGCCCAGAGGTGTCTGGTTCAGTATCACCCAGCTTTGAGTATTAGAGACCCCTATTTCCAGGCAATGAAAGTTACTGATACAGTGACATTGAGTCTCTTTCCCCAACTTAAAGCAAGGAACCAAGCATTTTGTGTTCCATGGACTCGGAATTTTCCAGAATAGCAATAGGCAGCCTGAATGTACTGGCTCTGGGCCTGTTGTGAAAGTGCCTCTGCGATGGAACCCGGTGGCCATTGGCCTGGGGGCTGCCAGCAGGGGAGAGATCTAAGCCTGTAATTGAGATCTAAGCCTGGACATTTGTGAATCAGATTTTACTTGGGGCAATTCCTTTTTGCCCCAAACATCCTCCTCCAAACCAGACTCTGTCCTGATGGCCAGGGAGCAGGGGGATTTCTCTGTGACAAAGAGCACAGCCACTGCCGCCCACCCTGCGCCTCCTCCCACCAGAGGTACCATGCAGGTCAGCCCACAGCAGCCCTCTGGCAGCACACTTTGATAATCAAAGCCCATGGTGCACAGAGGGTACAGTCCCCCTCCCTGGCTTTTGGCAGCAGCTGTAGAAATACCCTGGCTGGTGCTCCAAAACCCCTTTGAGACCCCAAGGAGAGCTCCTGACCCAGAGCTGTGTCCACCACCATTAGAATAAGTCTCTGCTGGGGGCCTCCCTGGTGGCACAAGGGATTAAGTGTCAGCACTATGAAGCTATCCGCAGCCACTGCAGATGGGTTCGATCCCCAGCCAGGGAGCTTCCCACATGGCGCAGCAGACCTCTCCTGCCTCACCCGCTGCTCCACTTAGCAGTGTACTTCAGTAGATCCACCTGTTCTGCTCCCCACTCTGTCTCTGGTGAATTCTCTCACCACTACCACGCCCCCGCCCATACCTCTGGCCTACACCCCAGTTCTTACATGCATAAATAAATAAATCTTTAAAAAAAAAAAAAAGACAAGTATCTGCTGGGGGAAAACAAAAGCCTGTCCCCTGGCCTGTCAGCCTGCACTGACTACAAAAGCATCTGAAGACAGAAATCACCACAACAGGGCGCTTCCCTCCAGCTCCCTGCTCCACCCACAGGCACCAGCATCTGCTCCCGGAAGCACATGGCAGGAAACAGAAATCATCCCGCTGGGAGCAGCCTTGGCACCCTGTGTGTGTCCAAGAAAGAAAAACCGATTGTGGACCAAGTGCTGTTAGTCATATCGGAGACAGGAGCTGGGGAGAGAGCAAGAGCCAGCCAGAGCGAGGCAGGGCCATGCCCAAGGGGAGGCCGATAAGAGACAAGATCCAAGAGGACACTTTGCCCAATTATCAGCTTCCTAAGAGCAACATTCCCCAGTGGTCCGGGCGGGGCTGCGCGTCGTCCCCGAGTGTGCAGGACCCTGCCCGACTCCCAGGTTCCACCTCCCTTGCCCTGTTCTCCCCCCTGACCGTTTGCCCCCTTCTGGAGACTTC
>PVIJ01023374.1:0-14361 GCA_004024925.1 Scalopus aquaticus | reverse complement strand
CCACAGTTCTCAAAGCCAGAGTCTTAAGTCAAGGCATCCACAGGGCCAGGCCCCTTGGCCACCTGGAGGGGCCCCTTCCTCATCTTGTCCCGCTCCTGGCCAGCACCGCGCACCCCCCAGGCCTCTGGAGCCGCTGCCTTTGTCCTGTGCGTCTGTGTGCCGAGTCCCGCTGCTCGCGAGGACACTGGGCAGGGGCCACCCTGGGGGCTTGTCTCGGCCCCATGCGGCTCGGGTCTGGGGCGGGGCACACAGCTTGGGGTCTCACCACTCTGCGCGGGTTTGGAGGGGCGGGTCACTTGGAGAGCGGCAGGAGGAGCCCTCCCGAGGCCTGGGCACCCCTGCTCCTCGCGGCCCCAGGCCGGCCCATCTGACCCGCTCTGTTGCCACAGTTCTGCCCTTTCTAGAAATGCCAGCCACGGTAGCCCACCCCTCACCCAAGGCGGACACGCCCCAGGCCCCATGGGCGAGAAGCAGAACAGGCCAGACTCTGGGGCTCTGGGTTTGTATCCAGCACCCCTGGGGTGCAGTTTGGCTCACAAGCCAGGTGCAGGTAGAGGCACCGACACGGCCGGTGAAGGGTCGGATGGTCACGCCTCACTGCGGTCCGGCTCGGGCGGGCTTCCGGCACGCTCTGAGGGTCTCACCGTGGCATCGATTTCTGGCCACAGTCCAGGGGAGTGACTGGAACTGGGCAGTGGAGGGTGAATGAGGGGGCGCTCCTTGGGGGCCCCCCGGAGATGTGTTTTATCCCCTTTTCACCCCACGTGTTGAGGGCATCAGTTTTGTTTTTCTTGCCAAACACAGTTCTGTCGCTTGGACGAACCTCGATGTGTCCAACGTTTTGCGTCCCCGGCACCGACCCCGCCAGCCCCACGATCCCGCAGCCGCGGCGGGAGCGTCCCTGGCTCCTGGTCGCATGTCCCAGCGGCGAGCGGCATGGGGCACCTTCACTGCCCTGACATTTCAGTTAAATCAGTGACTACTGCAAGTCTTGGCCCAAATTCGTCGATTGTCCTCACACCAGATTTAATCTTTACGCTTAGAGAATTTGAAAAGAACCAGATCTTCAGATTCACTTTTTCTGTGAACAGAATTAGAACCGGGTAACGTGATGGCAAGGAAGCGTTTGGTCCATCACCAACCGAAAAAAGAAGAAAGCAGCAAAAGAAGAAGAGAAAGAAAAAACTCGGAAGACGATGAGGAGGGAGGTGGGAGAAGCCGGGTAGCCGACGACACAGCATCATGCTGCCTTCAGGCATGTGACGAACACCCCACATACAGACACCTGGAAGTTTCCCACAGTCACCTCTCAAATTTCCTTGTAAAACTGGGGCGGAAAAACCCTCCCTCTTGTCTCCACCAGCAAGGACAGCGTCTGCACAGCTGGTCGTGGCCGAGCTGGGGATTCTCCGCCCGGTGCGCTGACTTCCTCGGTTCCAACACCCCCCTCAGTGGGCAATGAGTGTGTCTCCCCAGGAGCCCACAGAGCATGAGGCCGCATCAAAGGGAGCAGCCAGACAGCAGGCCGGGGGGTGCCCTCCTTGCCAGGTGGAACTCACAGGTTCATGCAAATCTTTTGCAAATTAGCGGAGATGTTTTCCAGCTTTCTTGGCTTCGGCTCAGCTTTGCAGGTTTCACTCTGAGGAGCGTGAGCGGTAATCTGGCCGTCAAATCCCCTCCTGCACGCGGCTCCTGACACTTTGGTCACATATAAGCCGGGGGAGGAAAGAGGATCTTGCCTCTTGCTTTCAAAAGATTAAGGGGAAGAGAATGCACCATCTCTGCACTGGATCATCTCTCCGAGGGCAGGGAGAGAGGGTCACAGTCCCGAGGACAGGATCTCCACGAGAACAGCACCCTCCAGCCCCCGCCCCCACCTCTGCCTGGCATCCCAGATGGGAGCAGAGGTCAGAGGGCACACAGCACCTGCCTTGACCTGGTTGCTCTCACAGCTGCGTCCTTGGCAAATCACTGACTCTTCCTGAGCTGCAGCCTGCTCCTGAAGAGGGGGAACAACTCCATCCTGCAGCCGGTGCGGCAAATCTTCACGGGCTTTAAACCACAGGTGTATCCTCTGACAGTTCTGGAGCCAGGAGTCTGAGATTGAGGTGTGGCAAGGACACCCCCTGGTGGAGGGTCCTGCTTGCCTCGTGCAGCTTCCAGTGGAGGCCGGGCGCTGGCGTTTCTTGGCTGGCGGCTGCGTCGCCCCAGCTCTGGCTCTGTGTGCCTGGGTCTTCTTTCCCATTGCTTGTAAGGACACTGGCCATTGATTTAGGGCCACACTGATCCAGGGTGACTCATCCTGATCCCCATCTTCACCCCTTCTTCCATGGTCTCGCTTCCAAATACAGTCATATTTAGCAGGGTTTAAGAACTAAGAATACCTCTTGGGGCGTAGGCATCCAACTGGCTGCAAGTTGTAAGGGGGCACCGGGAGAAAGTGCCTGCATATCACTGAATTAGGCCGATGTGGCCGTAGGAGATGCGGCTTGGATGAGTGAGGAAGGTGCCGGTCATTGTGTTTGCCTGGAGACAAAGAAGTTGGCGAGGCCTGGGGCTGGGACTCTGTGCCACCAGGACCACCTTGTGCTGGGGGGGCACTAAATGGAGCGGGGAGGAGCTGGGGTCCCCCTGGACACCGCCGCAGGGTCTGTGCTACCCCGAGAGCCTCCTGGGCTCTCTTCCTCATCTCTCTGACTCGCCTCCTGCAAGCCTCGCGGCACTGGAGCTGGGCTTGGCTCACGTCTTCTTATAAAGATGCAGCTTCCGGAGCCACAATTCACGGGCCGTACAATTCATACTTTCAAGGCGCATGAGCCAACAGTGTCAAACAGATTCAGGAGGAGCACGACCCTCTCCACAACCGGTTTTAGGCTATTCCCATCATATCTGTCACCCCCAGTGCCTCCCAACCTGGCAACCGGAGTTGCCTTCTGCTCCATGGGCCTGCCCGTCCTGGCATTTCCTGCACCTGGGATTGGCACCGTGGGCCTTGGTGAGGCTTCATCCAATGAGCACCCTGCCCTCGAGTTCATCCAGGTCGTAACGTGTCCGCACTTCATGCCTTTTTATTGACAATCAATGCAGTGCTCTCGCGCTGAGAGGCACAATTACTGAGCAGGACCATAAACTGAACGGCTAAGTACCTCCTGAGTGCTGGGCCCGTGCGGAGAACAAGCACTATTTCAACTGAAGTGCCTGCAGAGGGCGGGCGGGCAAGACACGCGGGCAAGATACTCGGAGGAAGCTGCCGGAACCCCCGTCCGTGGGAGATTGAAGGACCCCCCGACGCTGCCTCACAAGGGCGTGGGCAGATCTTCCGCCTCCTCAAAGGAAGCCAGGGCTCTCGATGTGTTTGTGTGAAACACCCCAACCGATACGTGCGGTGACACACACAGTTCCCTTCAGATGTGGGTCTTCTCCCAGTGACCGAGCGCCACTGGTAACTCAACGAGAAGGTCTTCCATAGCCGTGGGGGACCACAATTCCCTGCTCGAAACCCTACAGTCTGTTCGGGTGGACGGGTGATCGGCGCACCCTGGTTTGCCCAGACCACCCCGGTTCTACACAGAAAGTCTGGTGTCCCGGGAGCCTTTGCAGCACCAGGAAAACCGGGTTGGTCGGAGGGGGCTGGGGGCCGAGGGCCAGGGCTGGCGGGAGGGTCAGTCTCTCGTGCAAGACCAGCGTGTTCCGGTGCTGCTGGTCAGCCCTGTGCCGGGACCCCACGGCCTGCGCCGCGCACGGGGCCTTTACAGGCCGCCTCTCCACAGAGGCCGCCGGAGCAGAGGGCCCAGGAGTCCTTGGAGGCTGCGGCAGGCTCCAGAGCCCGAGGGCAGGAGGCCGCCCGGCCCGCACGGAGTCCGCACGCAGAGGGGTGCTGGCGCCTCTGCTGGGCCAGGGAAGCTGCTTCAGCGAAACCACCGGACACGCACGCGCGAGGCACGTTTACACTGCCCCCGGCCAGTGAGCAGCAGCCACGTTCGACGTCACGCAAACTGCCCCAGGGTCCCCACCAAAGGGCTGCGTCCCTCCTGTCGCCCGCGGTGCTGGCCGCCACCTCCCCCCTCCCCGCTCGAGCCGCCCCCCTGTCCTCAGGCCTCGTGCGCTCCCTCCCTGGTGGGTCAGGCAGGGTTTCTCCTGCTGCCTTGGGGTCAAGAACCCACCTTTTTATTTAACAGAGTAAAAATTTTTTTTTAAGTGGAATTTTTTTTTTTAAAGATTTATTTTTTATTTATACATACAAGTTGGGGTACAGGCCAGAGGCGTGGGGCGGGGAGAGGGATCACCAGAGACAGAGCAGGGAGCAGAACAGGCAGATCAGAAACACACTGCTGAGGGGAGCAGCGGGCAAGGCAGGAGAGGTCTGCCGCACCATGTGGGATTCTCCCCGGCCGGGCGTCGAACTCGCGTCGCAGCACTTAACCACTGCGCCACCGGGGAGGCCCTAAGTGGAATGTTTTTAAGAGAGGAATTCTGGGCACTGTGAGGGCTTCCCAGAAGCCTTGCAGCTTGGCCCCTGCAGGGGCAGTGGGCAGCGGGCAGCGGATGAGGGAGGGAACAGGGGTGGAGGCTTGGAGAGTCTGCGGTTGGCTGCCACCTTCACTGCTGCCGGTGCCTTGGAAACGCGGGCTGCGCAGTCCTCACTTTTGCGGAGGGAGGTCTCATCATGCTTGCCCAGTCGTGACCAGATGTGGTCTCAAGAGTGGCTGTCGGGCCTCCCTGGGGACGCAGGGGTCAGTCTCAGCCTATGGAGCTGTCCCCAGCCACTGCGGCACGAGTTCGATCCCCGGCCAGGGAGCTTCCCACAGAGTGCAGCAGACCTCTCCTGTCTCCCTGCTGCCCCCTCAGCAGTGTACTTTGGTGGATCCACCTGTTCTGCTCCCCACTCTGTCTCTGGGGAGTCCTCTCACCCCCGCACCTCTGGCCTGCACCCCAGTTCTCGGATGCATAAATAAATCCATCTTTAAAAGAGTGCGTGTCAACATAAGCTGGACCCAGGGTGAGGACCGACTCTCTGGAAAGCTCCAGAAAGAAGCAGACAACTCCTGGGGATGGCAAAGGCCTTCCTGCTGGTGCTCCCACGCCCCACTTTCCCGCCGGGCTGGTGGGGGGTCCCGGCACTCACCCCACGACCAGTCTCTGCTTCCAGTGACGTCAGGCAATCAGTATCAGACACGGTTTTAATTTTCCAAGGAAAGCAAGTAAAGTAACGGAAAAGGCCTGAGTGGCCCGGCCCCGCCGACGGCCACCAGAGCGTGGACAGCCTGGCCGGGACCTCCCGCGTGGCCATGCGCGCCTCAGCCCTCCCGCTGCGGGCACGGCCGCGGGCCAGTTATTGATAATTAATCGGTAACCCTGAGAATGTTACTATCAAGTCCAAACAGCTTCAGATGAGCCATCGATATGCTCTGTGGGCAGAAATCCATGCGGCGGCCGGCAGGAGGGACGTCATAAAATTACTCCCACAGTAAATCTCCAGCAGAGACAAGGGGACACGTATTCTGCCCACACCGTATTTTGCAAACCAGCAGACATTTTGGACGGCCCTAGAGCCGCCGTCACCCTGAAAACACTCTCAGAGAGCCCTGGGGGTCCTCAGGCCGGAAGAGCATGAGGAGACCAGGAAGCTTCCGGAAGACGGTAAATCATTCTCTTCCGGTTGTCTCTTTGCAAACAAGCTTCTCCAGGCTCCGCCAAGGGCACGACCCCGCTCCCGAGCTGCCGCCTCTCTGGGCACCGAGGGTCCCCGCAGCCGGGCAGAGCTGAGCCAGCAGCCGCCGCTCCCGCCTGCGTCTGCCGCCCGCATTCCGCAGCGGCCCAGAGCCAGGGCAGGCCCCGGGGTGCCCTCTGCTCTCCCTGCAGCTCCGACTGGGGCGTGGACGGAAGAGGGCCCCCCGCCAGGGCTACCTCAGGGCGGGCATGCTTGGGGGGCCGCGGAAGGGGAGCCGGGCGTGCACGGGTCTTGGCAGGCTGGCCCAGCTGGGCGGGGGTGCGTTCCGAGGCGCCGGGTGGCAGGGGAGGGCGCGGGGAAGACGCTGGGGGCCGGGACCCTCACCAGGGCAAGGGCGGGCGGCCGGGCCCCAGAGCCAGGCAGGGGGGACCCCGAGAGCAGACGCCCGGACAGTGGCTGCAGGTGAGGGGACCCCGGCGGGTGCGCGGAGCGCTTGGGAGGGGTGGGCTGGCTCACGCCTGATCCCGGGGCTGCCGGCAACCCCACCCCATCTTCGCGTAGTCACGGCCGTAAGGGCCATTTCCCAAGCGAGGTCCAGGTGCTGGGGTGGGGGATGGACATCAACCAATGTGTCTTTCGGGGGGACACATCCGCCCACTACAGGAGACGGCCCAGGCACGCCTGTGCCCCCACAGTAGGCCCACAGAGGCTGCGGGCAGGAGGCTGCCGCCCGCACAGGTGGCCCCGGCCCCGGGGAGCACAGCCAAGGCCCCCTTGGCCCCAGCCTGTGGTGCCCGCTTGGGCCTGGGGTCCTGGAGCACCCCAACCCCACAGAGCCCCACGACACCTCGGAGGCGGGGAAGACGGACGCACGGCTCACCATGGCCAGGGGCACGATGCCCGCCAGGTCCTTCTGGCTGACGAAGATCTCGGCCACGGCCACGTCGGTGCTGCCCCTCCGGGGGTACTCCGCCTGCCAGGTGATGGGCTGCGACCCCGACAGGCTGCTGACGCTCGCGATTTCGAAGCTCATCTGCGCAACCTCAGTGTAGCCGGTGCTGCTTCTGGGGGAAGAAGGAAACGGTCTGAGTCGGCCTTGTCGGCTGGAAGGGCCTGCTCGCCACTCCCACCCCTGCTCGCCCCCCACCTCTGCTCGCCCCCCACCCCTGCTCGCCCCCCCTGCTCAGCCCCCTGTTCGCCCCCCAACCCTGCTCGCCCTGCTGTAATTGGAGCTGAGGACCAAGAACACCCTTTGGGCGCCCGGGGGAGCCCCACCTCTGCGTTCAGACCTGGGCACCTGGGCCGGGCGGCCCCAGGTCAGCGCGGCGCCAACCAGCCTGGCCCATAGGCCTCCCGCACTGATTTTCAGCAGCTTTTCCGACAGGGCTAATTCAGTGCGGGTCACCTGAGGGTGAACCTGAATTACCTTTGACCCGCACCCCGAATGAGCCCGAGCTGAGGCTGATGGCTGAGAGTGGCGTCGCTCCAGACAGGGCGAGGGAGAAGGGTCCGCGGTTCCCCCAGACCAGAGTTTACATGCACAGTAGGGCTGAGCTCAGCTGCGACCTCAGCCGAGACCCAGGCCGCTGGAGACCCGGAAGGCAGGGGAGCGGGGCTCCCTGAGCTGGGGACCCCCCAGTGGGGGCTCCACACCCCAGGAACCGGGAGAGAAGCCTCTTCACACTGGTGTCGCGCTGCCCCGGGACGCACCAGCAACGGTCGGCTAAGCCCACGCGTCTTCCTCCCTCCCCTGCTTTCCAGCCAGTTTAGCCTGTTGTTCTCAACCCTGCACCCCAAACCTCCAGCGCATCATCTCTGTTCTTAATCAGGGGACTCAGGTTTGAGTTTATTTCCCACCTGCTTGCCAGCCAATCGGCCAATAAAGCCGTCTTGTCTCAGAGACCTGAGGTCATATCTGGCCTGTTCCCGGGGCGTGGGGACAGACCCACCAAGGCCAACTTTGTCAGCGCAGCTAGGCCATAAGCAGCCCACCTCAAGGGGGTGCAAGCCCCCCAAGCTCTTCCTCCGTTGCCCCCGGCCTACAGAGGCTAGGCTGCTCGGCCAGCACTTCCGGCCCCCTGCAGAGCTCCGCAGTCGGAGCCTCGCCCCGAACAGACGCAGAAGCGTGTGCTGAAGCGGCAGCCTGGTGGGGGGGAAGGGAGGGGGTTCTGGCAGGCTTCGCCCCAGGGTCCTGCTCTCCAGGCAGCCGTGCTGGCGTTCCTGCAGCACCCCCACCCGGCGTCCTGCAAGCGGCCTTCACGTCGCTGCTGCGAGGCCCCACAGAGGGGTCGACGCTCTCGGCGCTTTGTCCCTGGCTCTCCGGCACATGAATGCCATTCGATGGTCCTCCTGCAGGCTCTCTGCCGTGCCTCCCGCCTTTGATGGAGCCTCTTATGTTCAGAGGAATAGTGAGCTACGGGGATGCTGCTGTCTGCAACTGAGGTTTCTCACCAACGCCCCCATTTAGGTGGGCCCCAGCACGCGTACGTGCCCAGCAATCCCGTGCCTTGGGGACTACGAACGGGGCACGGTTTTCTAGGTGATGCAGCTGAGACCCACAAAGGGAAGCCACAGCCCGTTAGTGGCTGGGTCCTGCTGTCCGGATTCCGGGCCGTGCTCCCGGGAGCACTCTCCTCCAGACAGCTCGTGGTGGCCTCCAAGAAGTATTCTACTCGAAGAATGAAGAGAAAAGTGAGGACTAAAGGCAGGAACGGAAGGAGGGAAGGAGAGAGAAAGGAAGGAGGGCTCACCTTAGTGGCAGAACCAAGAGAGTCTACACACGGGCATTGCCATTCATGGCACGAGCTTTGAAAAGATTTTCTGAGTGTTAGTTCTTGCTCCACAGTTACCGGTTGGGTAGCTTTGGGCAACTCTGCTCCTTCCCCCTCTCTGCCAAGCAGGGCTGCTAATCCCCCCGTCTCACAGAATTGATATGAGGATTAAATGAATGAGTGAATAAATCCAATGCACTTAGAACACAACTCAGCACTAGCAAATGTCAATAAACGTGAGTCTTTCTGGCTTTTAGCAGGTCTCGACACTTCGTTTCATCTCGGTGACTTTAGGTTTGATGTCTAAAGCGAACTAAATCTAAAACATGCCCCTTCTGGCCTGTGCAGGAGCACCCCGGGAGAGAGGGGCTGCAGAGGCGGGATTCTCTGCCGTTCAGACGGGCGCGCACTATCCACTCGGGAGCAGCCTTTGCAGGGAGGATACCACAGGATACCAGCATCATGTGGGCAGACGGAGACTGAAACCAAGAGAGCACTGCGTGCCTGCTGTCTCACTCAGGGTCCTCCTGCCGTCTCTCAGCCAACTGAGATCTTTGCTGAGCCTTTGCCCTGAAGGGGCCAGGGCTCTCCACATCAGCCTATATGGTGCTTGGGAGGTTGTTGGAGTAATAAAGAGAGGATTTTAAACACTTAAGTGACTCCAGAGAGCACTGAAGAACTACCACTTGCTAAATCAATAGGGTAGATTTATTGTAGTAACTCTTGAAAGAAATTTTCAAAATTGGCTTAAAAAAGCTCTTACTCAAAAGCAAATAAATTCCTCCAATAGTCACAATAAAGTTTGTACCACTGGAAACCCAATTTACCAACCTCTTAGCTATTGAACTCTATCTTGTAGGAAAATGGAGTCTGGGGTGTGTTAAGAAGTCAAAAGGGCTGTTCTCCCCACTACGGGGTATAAGGGATTTCGGCGCCAAAGCCATCAGCCACTGTTGACAGCTTAATGCCTGCAGAAAGAAATGGGACTAACAAAATGAAGAAATCAACCTTATAAAAGGGAAGCTGTTCCAGGAGAACAGAATCATTTGGCCCAGGCTTTGTTTTATTCATTCTACCTCATGTGAATTTCATGAAGGCAAAGGACACATACTTGCCCTCCGGGAAAGGCTTTATTAGAAAGTCCCATTGACCCCCAGAGCAACAGCAAAGCCCCTGAGACCTGGGAGCTCTCCGTGGTGCTGAAGCATATCAATTTGAGCCGCAAGTTGCAAGCAACTGAAATCACCTAGTGCTGATTGACAAAGCAAAGGGAATTCAATAAGTGCCTCAACATTACTAGGAAGCAAGGAGAAAGAGACAGAGAAGAGGTTGGGGCCGAGGAAAGTTACAAGACCAGAACCTGAGACAAAGCTGATTCTGCACAGGACACCCCAGCTAAAGCCAAAACAAATTTTCCACTGGTCTTGAATTTTTGCACCACTAGTTCCACGTTCCAAGTCTGACAGGCTAAGTGGAGACCACACACTTACTCCACCTCCCAGGGCAGGGAGGAGAGGCCTGACCTGTGATTATTTCGCCCCTGCTGAGGAACAGCACTTAGGATGCAGAATAAGGGTGCAGGGCAGGGAAGGCAGAAGCCCTTGAAGGTTGTCCTAGTTCCAAGCACACTTGGATGATACTGTGAATTAGGACTTAGCATTTTTGCTTCTCTCTATCCCAGTCCCCAAAGCCTAAAAATTTATAGGAGCATGTAAATGTGTGGAGGGATGAGGAGAGAGAGTACTTGACTGAAAATCATATTGATGCCAATGACATTACTTCAAAGGAGAACTGCAGCCCTCGTGGAAGTAACTGAGCCTCCCGTCCTATAATGAAGGGGCTTTCGACCTTGGTTGAATGTTACAATCACCTGGGGAGATCAAAAGGAAAACTAGCGGTACCTGGGTCTCACCCAGGCCCGCGGAATCAGAATCCTGAGTGGTGGCGCTCAGATATTAGCATCCTTCAAGTTCAGATGATTTTAATGTGTGGTCAGGTCAAGGATGACCTTCTAGACACACAGCGTCCTCTCCCTGTGGCCACCAAGCATTTCGCTGCTCTGATACTACTAGTCTCTGCTCCCTGGAGTCCATGAAGAAACGGTACTGGGCAGGCTAAACCATCAGGGGCGCTGAAGTCAGGAAGACTTGGGTTTGAGTTCTGGCTTTGCTATTTAGTGGGGTGTGCCCTAGGGCAACTCACTGAACCCATTATTTCTCAGCGTGGTGACAACATGAAATTATTTGGTGGACGAGTTTTGAAAATTGCTGATGACTGGGTCCCACTCCGGAGATTTTACTACTGGTCTGGCCACTGGGATTCGTGGGGACTTCGGGTGATTCTAACTTGCTGTGGGTCTTAACAACAGCTGGGGTCAGCCAGCCCCGCGGGGCTGCTGCCGATGGAGGTGCAGCAGGTGCGGTTTAGCGCCCACCACGGCAGGGGTGCCCAGGCCGGGCGCTCGCTGCTGCCACAGTGACCCCACCCCTGGCTCGGCCACCTGGTGGCACTTCCTGGCCCGTGTCCTCCGAGGGCGGCGTCCTGGGAGCTGCTGGGCATGGCGGGTAGGAAAACAAGACCGCACCCAAGTGCCTCTAGGTGTGCAGTCCGTGTGGGCGCTGCCCCTGGACGTGGCTGGACCAGGGCCTGCCCCTCCTTCCCCTTCCTGCGAGACGGTGGGGTGACGCGATTTGGAGTCAGAGCCCCAGAGGGGGACCCCACACTTAGCCTTGAGTCTTTGCTCACATGCCCCCCCCCCGAAATGGGAGCACACATCCTGGCCCCGAGGGGCTGCGCATACTCAGGGAGATAAATGTGCAAGCTGAACACACCCCCCAGGCGGGCAGGCGCCTCACAGCCCAACTAAGAGGCTGGTGGAGACACAGGGAAGCGGAGCAGAGCCGGAGCAGGAGGAGCTAGTGACAGGTGAGGAGAGCAGCAGGGGGGCGTCCTGTCCCTCCCAGCCCTCCTGAGAGGGGAGCCACGTGCTGGCCACACGGCGGGGGACAGCGCGTCCCGCATTCGCAGGAACGTAGCACATTGGGAGCACGTGCTCTGTCCCTTCCCCAGCAGCTAGGGTTTCGGCTGCATCCTAGCACGCTCTGCGGGGCTGGTGAGGGTGCCAGAAGTCTGGGTGTAAGAGGGGTGCCCCTGTCCGACCCCCAGCCCAAGCAAGCTCGTGGGGGCCTGCAGAGAGCTCTGAGTGAGCCGGGCTCGCTCGTGAACGCGATTGGCGGAGGCTCTGGCAAGGAGAACCACCTCTCCAAGGGTGACTCGCGGAGGGGGCGGAGGAGCAGGAGCTTCAGAGACCCCCGTGCCTGACCGCAGGCGCCCCAGGACCGGAGCGTGTTCTGCCCTCTCGTTCCCATGATGGCGAATGACCCAGCACAGCGGAAACCCCAAAGCCCTCCCACCCAGGACTCAGTCAGAGAACCTGAACCCCCAGCGATGGGGGAAGCCGCGGGGTGCGTGTCCCCTCCCTGTCCCAGACGGTGCCGCAGGCTGACGCGACGCGCTGGTCCACTTCGGACGCTCAAGGCTGTCATCAGCCCGAAACCCCGCAGAGAGCCCGGTGCGCCCTCCCCAGGCCCACGCGGACGCCGAGACAGGGACCTGGATCCAAGGCTGGGCCGGGGGCACAGGATAATCGACTCTGGGGTGTCTGCAGGGGTTTCTGGGCGCGGTGGACGGGGATGCCGGTGGGCTGAGGGAAGCAGACGCCCTTCCCGCATGGGTGGCCCTGCTGGGACGGCCGGCAGCGCAGAGAGCAGGCCTGACCTCCCAAGGCCCCCCTGGGGTTTCTGGAGGACCCGCCAGCTCTCCCCAGCCTTGCAGCTGCAGCCCTCGGGCTCTGCCCGCTTGCGCGCCTGTGGGCGACTCTCTGGAGTCCACGCTCCCTCTCCTGTGCCTGCACCTCCGCCGGTACCTGCAGCTATGCAGACCCCTGAGAAGCTTCAGCCTGGAAGGTGTGAGAGGGGAACGGGCCGCCTGAGAGGCCCCAGGTGACGGAGGAGATATAAGGCAAAATAAGATCAGAACTAGACCCACACAAGGAAGTGGGGGTAGAGGAAATCAACAGAACCATGAGCACAATCCCTGGGTGCCAGCTCCTAAGCTACGAGCACAGGCAGGAGCCAGACGGCAGTCCGGGGGCAAAGACACGGCGACTGAGCCCATTGGAGACTCTCCGGTCTCTTTCCTAATTCTAGCGAGCCAGCGAACAGCCATCCTCGAGGATGAGCCCCTCCCCACAGAAAGAGGCCATATCAGCGCCATCCGGGCAAGAACTCGGGGCAGCCGTCTCTCTGCCCACCTGTGCCCATGCAGGTGCTTTCCTCTACCAGCTCTGGCCCTCTGCAGGGCAGCGGCCTGTCTGCCCGGGGCCTGCACCACGCAGGCCTCTCTCAGCAAACCTGCCCCTCAGCGGGCAGCTCTCCCTGCCCGCTCGTGTCCGTACAAGTGTCCTTGACTTCCTTGCCCTAATACACCTGCTCTTCAAGTATAACTGAGTCTCTGCCTTGTGGAGAAACTCGCCGCGTGCTGCCGAGGGGAGCTCTGGGGAGACCTTTCCCAGAGTGGACCCAAGGACCCCGCTCCACTCTCAAACCCACCGACTCTAAAACGACATCCCAGGCACCCCCCAGGCACGCGGCTGGAGCGGTGCAGACGGCAAGGACCGCGCCCTCGGGGGGGGGGGGAAAGCAGATGCTGAGGGTCTGGCTGAGCAGCTGCACTGCAGCACAGCCGGCCGGGCAGGCGCGGGATCCCCGAGGGAGAGGGAGCCAGAAAACCCAGGTTTCCCCACCCGGCCACGGCGACAGCCCCGCTTGCCAGTCCCAGGGACCACAGGTGCATCTGGAGCCTCAGCCCACGCTCAGCCCTGCTGTCCCTCAGCAAACGCAGACTCAGCCAGCTAGTGCTGCTGCCAGCAGTGGGGTGGGGCGTGGCGGGCACCGTGCAGAGCAGGGATGGGTGCTGGACCCACGGCGCATGGCGGCGCTGAAGGCGCTCTGACGAATGCTGCTGCGGGGTCTGTCCCTCTGTCCGCACCTGCTCTGTCTCTCCCACCTTCCCGCCGCTGGTTCTGCTCGGCCCGCGTGGAGCGACCCCAGACCAGCCAGCTTCCCTCTACCCCAGCACCTGGCACTCTCGGGCTTTCCCTGGACGTCACGCCGCCGCCACCCCACGCTCACCGGCGCCCACGCTCACCCCCCACCTGCCTACGTCACCGCGTGACCCTCACTCTGATGTGCATTTGGCCCGACCACCTGCTCCCCTTCCCCAAGTGCAGGCCCCCCAGAAGCTGGCCTGGGCGTTGCTCTATTGGCCCCAGCACTGACCCCTGAAATGCTCAGCAAATATTTGCTGAATGAATAATGAATGAGCGATCGCTCCTGATATTCACACTCTGCTCTCCTTCCACCACTCAGGTTCATATTAATTTCCACTCAAGGAGGCTGGAGCAGTCTCTGCTTAGTTGGAGAGGAGGGCAGAAGCACCCTTTGAAGCTATCAGCCTTTGCAGAAGGCTTGAACTCGTTCCAAGAGAGATGCAGGAAGCAGCCTGCTGGACACCTTCCAGGAAAGACACACTCCAAGGTCCACTACTGAAACTTTGCATTTTCCAAATATCACAGAAGACAGAAATTGGATCTGCTCCAAAGCTTGCTATTGAATTTTATGCCTGCTGAGCTCTACTAAATACATAATGAAGAGGCTGAATTAACTATGCAAAAGTATAATTTACAGTTAATGTTTATAATTGATGAGTTGAGGGTCTCTGCGGCAGCGCCAACTGCTGAGACTAAAAGGACTACGGGGAATACAGGAGAGTTTAACTCTGTCTCAAAATAGAAGGCTCTCTGCTCCACGCCCAACCTGTTCTTCCCCCTCCGCCCACCCATCCTCCACCAGCCGTGCC
>PVIJ01023373.1:0-14362 GCA_004024925.1 Scalopus aquaticus | reverse complement strand
CAGGTCCAGGTAGGCGCGCGCAGTTGGCGGGGACTCGGGGGCCCTGGGGGGAGCCCCTGGCGGGCCGAGTCCCCAAGAGGCCGCGGGGTCACCTGCAGGCTGCGGCTCGCGCGGGTCCCCCAGCCCAGGTTTCAGCAGGTTCTGAGGTGGCGTCGTGGACAGTCCGGGGCTGATTCAGCCCAAACAGCAACTTCACAGGCTGAGTCTGGGAAGGTTTTTCTGGCCTTTTCCTCAGATGTCTCGACGCGCCCTCGCAGCCGAGCCCGGGAGCCGCAGGGTCTGCTCGGCCGCTGTGCTCAGCCAGTGATCTGGGGGGACGCCCCGGCTTTGTCGGGGAGTGTCTGGGGGGCGCCTGGGGGGCTGCGGCCTTAGCGCTCTGGGCTTCAGTAGACACCTCCAGGCTGTGCCTTCGGGCGCCGGGGCGCCCCTGTGGCCTGTTGGGGCCTTGCTGTTTGGGGTCTGGATCGGGGCCCCGAGTGGGGACACTTCGGATCCCGCCAAAGCACAGACACGCGTGAGATGCTCTTTGCTGTCAGCGCTGGACCTTCGGCGTTAGGCTGTTGGCTGCGGGGGTCAGAGAGGCCGCAGGTGTCTGAAGGAGGAATAGTGACTTTTAAAGAATCCTTGGCTGCTGCCGCCAAGTATGGCCAGAAGCACCTGGGCTCCTAGGATTCTGGGGCGCTCGCGGGCTGGGGTTCTTGCCTCCTGGTTTATGTAGATAGAGATCTTTATAAAGACAATCCTTTTGTTCTCTATTTCTTCTGCCCTCCCTCCCCCCTACAATCCTGTAGTTAATTTTGAAACAGCACAATGATGAGAATAGAGATCGGTCACCTAAGGAGGAAACATTTTAATGTGACAACTTGTTCCAATCACACTGACATCCTATAGGGACAGTTTAGCTCCTTCAAGTATGTTCAGTATCCCCAGCTGGAAACTGTCAGTGCACTGAAGCTATAGGAACAATTTAGATTTGGGCTTTCCGAGTCTGACTTACCCCGTTCTATAAAACCTTCCTGGATAGAGGGCAAAAGCTGGGCACCTGGTATTGAGTCAGTCCTAACTGTCCGCATTCTGGTGCTTTAAACTCTGGGTCATGCAATGGCTTTTATGGTTGGAGAACAAGAGAAAAGACAGTGCAGGTGAGAATAGAAACCACTAGCAACTTGAAAGGTGATTTACAGGTGTCTTGTGTCCAGCAGTTAAAGCACCAGGTGGGAGATATTTGAGCACTGTCATAGTTGCATTTTCTAGACCTCATTGTGAATAGACATTCCTAGATAGCATTTGTTTAAGGTAAAAATGAGGAAAATGGAGTGTTCAGAAACACGGTTTTCTCATGTTCATGCTTGTCTACAAATGGCTGAAAACCATAAGTACATAAAATAATTACAAGGTTTCAGTTGATGTCATTACAGATGTTTGGCAAGAGAAAGAGCTGCTCATTCTAAAGCTTTTCCTTCTGCGAGGCCAATACTCAGCACTGGGATCAGCCAACTTGGCAACTTTTGTGGCTTCATAAGTGACATTTTCAGGCAAATAACCTTTTGGCATAAGGAACTTTTTTTTTTACTGGCAGCTCTGCGAAAAATGAAGTTTCAAAGTAGGGTGATCTTGTCAGCACTCAGCAAAGCAAAATGGGGCTCCTTGTGTCCTTTTGCATTTTCACAAATCTGTCAAGTGAGTGTCTCCTGAGTAACTGAATTAGAAAGTAAACGTCTCCTTAACTTAGACTCAAAAACCTGAGTGACAGGAATGTGTCTTTCCTGGTTTAAAATTGGTGGTTCTATCAATAGTCTTCCTGTTCAGATGGCTGTTGGTAAAGTCTTCGAGTTTTACTTTTCCTTGAGGCTCTTTCCTTCTGGATGAAAAGCAGGGTAAGAGGATTCGAGGCTGGACGTGTCTGAGAGTTTGGCTGTGTCCCTTGTTTGCTTGTAAGGTTTCTGCTGGGGAGTCTGCACAGTCTGCTCCTTTTCTGAGATTTAGATTCATTCATCCCCCGGAGTGGCTGCCTATTTTGATCACTGTCTCTATCATTTGAAACCCGTTTAATTCTACAAGTCTGGTTCTCACTGTTCCATTCAAATCTCCTTTAGGGGTGTTGGTGGTTCTCCTGTACTGAGGCGTCTCTGGTTAGATGTGTTTTGCTGTATAAGAGTTTTTTTTTTCCAAGAACATAAAATGAAGTTTAAAAACTTCATTTTTACTAATAATTTCAAACAGGGAATCTCCCTTTACGCTAAGAAAATGGATGTGACTGGTTGACAGGGAGCTGGTGGGCTCCTAGTTGTTACAAGTTCTGGGGTCTGTCTCGTCCGAGCACAGGGCCTTGGCGCCTGCTCTGTGGCCGGGCCCTGCTGCAGGGAAAGGGTCATGGGCAGCAGGACCCAGGGCAGATGGGCACTGTTGCCCCCCCTGCCCCCCCCCAAACATCACAGTTCCTGGTTCTTAGGGAAAATGTGAGTGTGTGTGTGGGGGGTCCTCATTAGCAGATTCCCCAGGCTACTCCTGGCTGGGGAGACTCCCACAGGCGTGGCAGACCTCTCCTGCCTTGCCCGCTGTTCCCCTCAGCAGTGTGTTTCCATCAGTCTCCCTGTTCTGCTCCCTACTCTGTCTCTGGTGTACCCTCTCGCCACCCCATGCCTCTGGTCGGTACCCCAGCTTGTCTGCATAAATAAAAATCTTAGAAAAGCAAATTTTCTTTTTCTTTTTTTTGAAGATTAACGAGCCATCATAACTGTAAAGATGATTCTTGGCCATTTCTGGAAAATTGTCTGAGATCTAACTCTGACCAGCCCGGAAAGGGCTCTGTCTGTGCGGGCCCTGAGGGCTGTGTCCATCCTGGCCTGGAGGGCAGTCTCTGTCCAGCCCAACCCTGTGCTTCGGCCTGTGCTTTAAACATGGCTCAGTCTTTCTTGCTCTAGTATTTAACATAGGGAAAATTCATTCCAGAGTCTCTGTAGTGTGGGGCGCAGTAGGTCCGCCATTACAAGATGGTGCCGGAGGAAATAGGAGGTGGAGCTGTAAGAGTGGGTAAACAGGAAGGCCATAGAAGGCCATAGCTCGTGATGTTCACATGCACAGCGGCCTTAGAGCTTGTGCGCGCGTGATCACTGAGACCATTGGCCAGTGCAGGTTTGACCTTTGCTTTGATTGGAGCAGCCCAATAGCACAGTATGATGATTGGTGGAAGCATTGTATATAAGGAGAACAATAAAGAGGTCGAGAGAGACCGATCGAAGATCACCTCTGTGTCGCGTCTTTTTTCCTGCTGGACAGGGAACTGCGTGCGACACTGTAGTACATTTAGGTTTATGTGTTTGCGTCGTTTTGTTTTCCTACATTAAAAATTCAGTCCTAGGTAAATGGGTCAATTTTTATCTGTGTTCTCTAAGCCTCTCTCAATTCAGAGACTGCACTTTTTCTGTTGGTGAGTTTAACTCACTTTGTGTTTTTTTACATCACAATTTTGTTAGAATTTGCTTTTGTTTCCATAGTATGAAAATTTGGTTTTCTAAGATTATAGAGGCATCATTACGGTAAAGATGTTTCTTGACCTTTTCTGGAAAAGTTTCCTGAGATTTTACTTGGCCCGGTGATCCGTGTCTGTCTGGCAAAGCCCACTACTGGTTTTCCGGCCTGTGCTTTAAACCTCACTGAGCTGTCTTTGTTCTGGTATTTAACACAGTGAGGACAGTTTCATCCAACATCTTTAGAGTAACTTTAGGTTTCCGTGTTTAGGTGATGTTATGTTTTCCTGCATTCAGTTTAATTTCCCCGTCTTTCCTAAGTGAGTCTCTTCACATAGATGTTATCAAAGCTACTCTCCATTCAGCCTGGCATTTATTTTTTTAGTGAATTTAAGTTTGTTTTTTACAGCACAATTTGATAGGATTAAATATTGTTGTCATGGTACAAAAGCTTGGTTTTCTAAGAGGAAAGAGGCATCATTACTGTAAAGATGGTTCTTGGCCATTTCTGAAAAATTTTCTGAGATCTGACTGGCCTGGGAAGCACTCTGTCTGGCCGGCCCAGGGCCTGGTTAATTAAACATTTTTTTTCTTGTAGTATTAAACTTAGTGAAGAAAGATTCCTTCAAACTTCTTTATAGTACTTGCAGGTTTCCATGTTCCGGTGATACTGTGTTTTCCTGCATTCAGTTTAATTTCAGCCTTACCCAGGTGGGTCAATTCACATCCATGTCCTCAGAGCAACTCACAATTGAGTTACGGGCCTTTTTTTTTTTTTTTTTTGCGAATTGAAGTTACTGTTTCTTTATATTACAATTGTGATAGTATTAAGTATTGGTTCCATGTACAGACGGTTCTTGGCCATTTCTGGAAGAATTTTCTGAGACCTAACACTGAGCGGTCTGGAAACAGCTCTGTCTAGCTCAGCTTGGAGGGCTCTGTCCAGCCCAGCACCAGGCTTGTTTCTGGCCAAGCCTAAAGCCTTGGTTTCAGCCTCTGCTTTAAACCTCAGTCTTGCTTGTTTTTATATTAAACATTGTGAAGAAAGATTCCTTCAAACTTCTTTCTAGTACCTTTATGATTCATGTTAAGTGATGTTGTGTTTTCTTGCATTCAATTTAATTTCAGTTTTACCTAAGTGAGTCAAAGCAACTCAGTTTAGTTACAGGCCTTTTTTGTGTGTGTGTGAATTTGTTTTTTTTTTACAGCACAATTGTGATAGGATTAAATATTGTTTCCAGGATAAGAACATTTGGTTTTCTAAGTAGAAAGGGATCATTATTGTAAAGACGGGTCTTGGCCATTTCTGCAAAAGTTTTCTGAGATTTAACCCAGACCAGCCAGAAAAACTGGCCTGGCCCAGCGGGCTGTGTGATTTTTGCTTTGGTGAGTTTCAGTAACTGGGCTTTTTTTACAGCATAATTTTGGCAGGATTATCTTTTGTATCCATTGCATGAATATTTGCTTTTCTATGGTTGAGGAGGCATCGTTACAGTAAAGATGGTTCTTGGACATTTTTGAAAAATTATCTGAGATCTCTGACCGCCCTGGAAAGGCCCTGTCCAGCCCCGCCTGGCGGTCTGTCAGCCCAGCCGAGGGCTGTGTCCAGCCGGCCTGAGGTTCTTCACTGGCCCCACGAGACATCTGTGTCGTCAAGTTGGGGACTGTCATGGCCGGCTAGGAGACTGTGTGTGGCCCCTGCCTGCCTTGGTTTCCACCTGTGCTATAAACATCAGAGTTTCTTGTTCTAGTGTCTAACATAGTGAACAAAGAGCCGTTCCAACGTCGTTCTGGTACCTTTAGGTTTCTATGTTGAGGTGATGGTTTGTTTTCCTGCATTCAGTATAATTTCTGTGTCTTACAAGCTAAGTGAGTCAATTCACATACACTCAGTTACCCTCAATCCACCCGCCCCCGCCACTCAGCCCCAAAGCGGTGGGGACTCTGCGGGGCCAGCCAGGGAGCAGAGGCTGTCTCTGGGGCCTCCTGGACGGCGGGTCCCTCCCTCAGGCAGATCGCCCTGAACTCTCACCCACAGACAGCACCGCAGCGGCCCTTCAGCTCGCGTGTCCCCGTCACCGGGCACCTCTCGCCCTCAGGCCGGTGTTCTGCAGGAGAATCGCGCCCTGCCTCGCAGAGAGGCCCAGTCTCTGGACGCCGGTGTCCACCTCAACATCTCTGCCCCAGAATGAACATTCACTCCGGATGCCTGTTTGCTTGGGGATCCCTTTAATCAATCATTTTGGAATGAAGAGCTCTCAAATAGGGTACAGAGGAAAGAGAACTTGAGGAAAGGGAAGAAACAATGATGGAGAGGAAGAGGTGGTTGTATCTTTGCGTCGATGGTTCTGGAGACTGTGATGGTGGAGATGGTGATGGAGACGGAGATGTTGTTCCTCTTCCCGATGGCACCACCTTCCTTAAGCTTGGGAGAGCAATAAAAACACTCTTGAGTTGGTGACGTGGGTACACACCCTCTGTCTGTGTCCCCACGAGCTCCGTGAGCATCATTTGTAATAAAAGAGGAGAATTTACTCACACTGGTGTGACCAGGGCCCCTCCTCCTTCAGAATCCACTTCCTCACAGGGCCCCTTCCTGTGACCTCCGCCTGTTGTCTCCCACGGAATGGGCCAGACAAGTGTGTTTTTTGACTGTTTTTAAACCACACACAGCTATACATCCGGGAATTTCCATCCTTGAAGTCAAGTTCTTTTCTTACTGATTTTTAACACAGTGATCCTAAGAGCAACAGTGTCTGGAGCCCGTGAGAGAAGGATGCGGAGGGTCGTATTTCTCCTCACGACAGACGTTCTGTGGAGGACGGTGTCTGCGAAAGAGAGTGGACAGGAGGCAATGAGCTCACTGGCCTTTCAGTATTTCTGAGAATAGTTTAAGCCGTCAGTACAGGTGACTACAGGCACACAAAATTTGAGCTGAGGATCCCAGTGGAATGATTCCATTTCAGACACATTTTCACCCCGGGAGCCAAAAATGGTGACTTTACCTTCAGGGGGCATATACTGAATGTTTGTCACTGGAAAACCCTTTTTGGTCGTCAGTGATAAATAGGTGCCAAGTTCCCGACTTGTAAGGTGCTTCTTTCCTACAGTTTCCAGAAAATAAGCCAGAAGAGCTAGCCATGAAAACACGAGAGATTCCACAGTGTGTCCTGGGGGATGAGAATGGGTGGTCATCTCACCATCGTCCCCCCGCCCCTTCCCTGCTGTTCCATCGTGGCCTTTACAGTAAGGTGCCTGCATCTACAGCTCTGCAGACGGCACCTTGAGGCAGGTTCAGCACGAACATGTGATCACTTTCCAGCTCTTGGGACAGCTAAGAAACTTAAAGACTCTCTCTCGACCACTAAATCTGATCCCGTTCTCCAAGGCACGACCAGTACAGGTAACGGTAGGATATAAAAGTTCAAACGTCTGTTTTTCTAATTTTCTACAATCCATTCTCACCTAATTTGAACTATAAGAAGACAAATGGGCACCAATCATTTCAACTTTCCATCAAGCCCCAGCACATGGGCTGAAAGGGCGGAACAAAACGCCTCTCCAACCCCCCATCCCTGTCAAAGACAATCCCAGCCCTGTTCAGGTCCAGTGTCCATCTAATGCCAGAAGGACTCATCTGTCCAGGTGTCTGTGGAGCTTATACTGGTATTGCCTAAAAAGTCTTCATTGGTGGGAGGCGACATGTTCCGTGTTATCTGAGAGTAAAAGATTCACGTCGAAAACAGCCCATCTAGATGTGGGTGTATTTCTGGGCTCATCATAAATCATGGGTGTGTGTCTGTTTTTGTCCCAGTGCCATGCCATTTTAGCTATTATAGCTTTATTGTATAGACTGACCTGGAAATATCCTGTCTCCATTCTCCCTCATTTTGTTCAGGATTGTTTTGGCTATTCTTTGTCTTTTGTGGCTCCATACGCATTTCAGTAATATTTGTTTTATATCTTGGAAGAATGTCTTTGATGTTCTGATCACAGTGAATCAATAATTGCTTTGCGTTCATGGGTCTTATGCAATGTTGATTCTTCTAAGCCATGGGAAGGGAATATCCTTCCATTTATTTGTCTTTTCTATTTCTTGTATCAATGTCTTTCTATTTTCTTTGTAACTTCACCACCTATGCTAAGTATATCCTAGATACTTAAGTTGTGTGATTACAGGTAGTGTTGTTTTCTAATTTTTTTCTTTAAAATATTTGCTTGTTTATGCATAAGAGCTGGGGTGTAAGTCAGAGGTGGGGTATGTGAGAGGATTCCACAGAGACAGAGCAGGGAGCAGAATCTGAAGATTAAGTGAAATCAACTTCTGAGGGGAGCAGTTGAGATCAGCTCTGAAAAATTTGGGATTTTGGCAGATAAATCAGTATTTCGGCAATTACATAGTCCCCTCCCCTACCCCAGGCCCAGGGAGGCACCGAGACACAGGGGAGGGGAGCCCCAGGGGTTCTGGATGAGGAGAAACTGCACAGACAACGGGCAGGTGAGGGGCCAAGTCCTGGGGGTCTCCTCTGGGACAGACAGTCTCCCCCTCCCTGTGGGCTCCCCGGGAGCGTGGGGACTGGAGCCTCTCAGAGGGGAGCAATGTGCCTGGGAGCTGAGTCCGCAGAGGGAGCCCCAGACAAGAAGCCCCTGCCCCCCACCCGCACCTGCTCTGGGCTGTGCTCTGTGCTCTGGGCCTCCTGGGCCTCGGGGTCCCTGGGCCCCTGGGGTCCTGGACATGCACCGTGGAACCCCCAGCCCCGCCCCGCCCCTGCAGGTTTGTGTCTGGGCTCCCCCCTGCTCCCCACACTGTGTCTCCCACACAGTAATACACGGCCGTGTCCTTGGGGCTCAGGCTGCTCATTTGCAGATACAGCGAGTTCTGGGCGTTGTCTCTGGAGATGGTGAATCAGCCCTTCACCGCGTTGCATAGTATGTGCTACCACTATCATATCTAATCCATGCAACCCACTGAAGCCCCTTCCCTGGGGCCTGGCGGACCCAGTGCATGCCGAAGTTGCTGAAGGTGAATCCTGAGGCTGCACAGGAGAGTCTGAGAGACCCCCCAGGCTGCACCAAGTCTCCCCAGACTCCACCAGCTGCTCTGCCCCCTTGACACCTGCAGACACAGACACAGCCCGTCAGGACACGGCTCTCGGCCACCGCTTCTCCCTCCTGCCCTGTCACGCCTCAGGGTCTCTGCTCCCCAGGAATTACCTCCCAGAAGAGCCCCGAGGAGCAGCCATCTCAGCCCACGCTCCATGGCGAGTGTCCGCGTCAGTCCTGCCCAATGGCCCCTGGTCCCGGCTGGCTCCTGTGCAGAGCTGCAGGGTGGGCTGGGCTGGTTTTCTGCAGCAGGGGACGGCCCTATTTGCATGTGTCCTGCTATATAGCAGGCTCTGGCTGGGTCTGGGGACAGAGGAGCCCCGAGGGTCCTGGGGCTTTGGGGTCCTGACAGCATCACCAGCGTGTCCCGTATCAGGTGACAGAGCTGGGTTGACACTGAGCACCTGTGGTTTGTGGGGACGCAGGCCCAGGTGCTTCTGCTCACAAGTGTATGTGGGGTCTTTTTGCCTGAGATCTTTGTAGGTTTTAGTATCAGCCCTTTATCAGATGTGTCATGTGCAAACGTTTTCTCCCATTTTATAGGAGTCTTTCTGTTTCACTGTTAGTTTCTTTTATTGTGTGGGAGCCTCTCATTTGATGGAACCAGATTTGTTTATCTTTATTTTCCCTCTCTTGCTATTGGAGCCCAGTCTAGTGGGATATCATGAAGCCATTGCAGGGGGTTTTCGTTTCCTTTCTCTCTCCTAAGTTGACTGAAGCCCTATTTCCACAGCACAGTTAGCGCAGAGGGAAACCACCTAAGTTCCTGAGGGTAGAGGACAAATTCTGAGTAGTGGGTTGATTGATACAAGGACTTACTGCACTGGCATGAAAAGGATGAATTCCTGCAATTAGCTGCCACATAAATCGAAATGGGAGAGGCTGCTACTGAGTGAAATAAGTCGTAGGTAGTAAGACAAAGCTGGATGGTCTCAGAGACGTGTGGATACGGTGAAGAAGAACAAAGGGTCAGTCAAGACCCAGCTTATAACAAGCTCTTGACACCTGAGCGCAGGACTGAGGCCGCTTAGGGCAGTTGGGGTGGGGCTGGGCGACGGAGGGCCCCCAGGGAGTTGGGGGTGTGGGTGTAGTGTAGGCAGCTGTGAAAGGACATATTTCGCAGTTGAACCCACATCTAGTGAGCAGATACGGCGATATAAAAATGCTTTTGTCCATAAACATAATAAACAATGAAGTGTCAATACAGTCATCATGGTGGAGATCACATCAGTTATCTTCACGGTCACAATTATAACAACCTGGGAATTATCCACAAATGAAACCCTGAAAAAGCTTTAATATCTGGACACTGTATGAACTATGACTCACCAGATATTGAGTTAGTTGGGAAATGCAGTCAGTAGTTATATTAGATCCAGAGACAAAGACAATGGAGTCACGCCTACCAGAACCTGTGAACCCATCAAACACAGACGAGGGGAAGGACGGAGCAGTAGGGCCCACCGTGAAGTTAGAGGGAGCTCAGAAAAAATTCTCATTATGCCGGAAGTGTTTACGAAAGATGAAAGGTCGAATCCAAAAATCAGTAGGAGGGAGGGATGATAAGAACTAGAGAACAAGAAAATGAATCTTGAGTGAAAAAGACAATTCTAATGAGGAATGAGGAATAAAATAAAAGCTGATGCTTTAAAAAAAATCGACAAGTTCTATGCTCTCATTTCAAAAAATGGAGAAAACCATAATAGAATCAGAGATGAACAAGGAGAGGTTGCAACAGACATCTCGAAATACAGAGCCTCACACAACTGCTGGAATGTGTGTGTGCACCAAGAGATGGGAAAAGTTGGAAAGCCAGAAGATCTTACCCACAACTTCCTAAGATTAAATGAGAAAGAAATCGAAAACCTAAGAGAACAATTAGGAGCAAGGACTTTAGAAAGTAAACAAAGTAACATAAATAAAAAAAAATCACAGGACCTGCAGGTTTTGCTGGGACTCTAACAAAACCTTAAAGGTAAATCAATGTCATCCATCCCTGTCTCTTCCAGCACCGGGAAAGAGGGTGACTGCCAAGCGTGTTTTCTGAGGTCATGAAGACTCTGACACTATGTCAGACAAGGAGAAACACACAGAAGAGAAAGCGACACACCAATATCCTGATAAATACCCATGTAGAAATCATTTACAAAGCCTGAGCAAACAAAGTTAGACAACACAGTAAGAGGACACTACTTCAGGACCCAGTGGTATTGATTCCAGGGACACAGGATGGATAAATATGGACAAGTCATCCATGCATTCACCATTTCACCAGGGGAAAGATAAAATCACAAGATCACCTCAACCGCTGCAGAGAAGGCAACTGACAAGACTCACACCCATGTATGATAAATCTCACACTGAGATGAGGCTGGAGTAACACACCTCACAGGATAAGACCATGTGCCCAACCCCAGCAGCATCACCCTCCGTGGGGAGAGACTGAAGTTTTTCCTCCTGGTCAGGACCCTGACGGGGACGTCCACTGCCCCACACTGCTCAGTGTCCTACTGGGGGAGACGTGTAAGGACCCACATGTGAAAAGCAACAGTAAAGGCATCGCTGTTTGAGCAGATCTGGTAATATACATAGAGAACCAGAAAGGCTCCACTTGAAATATTGGAAACTGAAATTAGTGCTGTAAAGTGCAGGATCTAAAACCATCAT
The DNA here is from genome assembly GCA_004024925.1 of Scalopus aquaticus. Lineage (NCBI taxonomy): Eukaryota > Metazoa > Chordata > Mammalia > Eulipotyphla > Talpidae > Scalopus > Scalopus aquaticus. Next base: position 3,122 of record PVIJ01023373.1, on the reverse strand, counting down.
GTGTCTGTGTGTGACGTGTGTGTTAAGGCCCTGGGCACAGATTTCAGTGGGTTGGTGGCTTTCCTGTTGATTTTTCAGAGTTTGTGTCCATTTTTGATAATGAACTTTGCTCACCTGTATCACATTGGGTTATCATCTCTTTGTTGCTTGTCTTCTTATTTTCATAACATTTGCTCTTACAGCATTGTTTAGTGTTTGTGAGCCTATAAAACAATTACTTCTTGAACTGCGCCTTTTTTGTTTCACTACATTTGTTTCACTTATGTGCACACTCAAGGAAACAAAGCTTTCCCCTGTGTTAACTGTCAGGGTTTATTCCTTTACATTTTACCTTTATGTCTATGATCCATTTTGATTTAATTTGTGGTAGTTGTTAGCCTGCCGAGATCAACTTCTTTTACATATGCAAAGCCAGTTGCCCATGTAGGCTCACACTCAGGTTGTCAACATCCACCAAGTAGTGACCTGCCAGTTTTATTAGCTCTGAATTGAGTCCACAGTTCTTTTAGGGATAACTCACAGGTTGACAATATTTAGTCTTCTCGTCTGTGAGTACGAGACAACTCTCCATAAATTTAGCTTTACAGCATGGCAGTTTCGGAGTTTCCTAGTTTTCCTCCTATAGATCTTACACAATGTTGTCAGATTTCTATGTAAATATTTCATTTTGAGCTTGTTAATGTAAACAATGTTATTTCATTTCATTTTGTTTTCCTGTGAGCATCATATTAACTTACTGACTGAATGAGTATAAGACAAGTAATTGACTATTGAATATCAACCTTTCCAATCAAACTTGTGACTTCGCCTTGCTCCAAGTGCTGATTAGTGCAGTGAAATGTTTGCTGATGTTTTTCATTTTCTGTGTAGACGTTCATGTCACCTGTGAACAAGACAATTTTATATATGAGCTTCCCTCTGGGTTCTCTTTCCTGTAGTTGCTTCACTGCTTTATCTCAGATTTCAGCACAATTTGAGTGTGAAAGACAAAAAGGGAGCAGGTTCCTTCCTGCCCTGGTGAAGAGGTTTCAGGTTTGTCACGATTCAGTGAAATCCTTGCTTTGGGGTTTGGAGGTTTTATTTACCAAGGTGAAGACTCACATTTGTTCTCAGTTGACTCAGTTATGCAATCATGAGACGGTGCTAGATTTTCTCTAATTTTCCACATCTACTGATAGAGTCGCTATACTGCTGTTTTAGCCTGTTTTTGCGAGAAACCACACTTCAGACGTAACCACTCACTGGCCCCCACTCAGACCTGCTCACAGCCCGTGTTCCCATTTTTTATCATTTAACTGATGAAACATCAGGAAGGAAATCCCAGCTCCCTTGGGTCTCCTGAGCCCTGGAGTCCTGATCTGCTCACTGTGGTCCCAGCGCCCCCTGCTGGTCCTGGGCGTCCCCAGCCCTGCCCTGTCCCTGCAGGTTTGTGTCTGGGCTCCCCCCTGCTCCCCGCACTGTGCCTCTTGCACAGTAATACACGGCCGTGTCCTCAGTCCTCAGGCTGGTCATCTGCAGGTACACCGAGTTCTTGGCATTGTCACTGGAGATGGTGAATCGGCCCTTCATCGAGTCTGCATAGGTTGTGACACCACCATTAGGATAAATGTATGCAACCCACTGCAGCACCTTCCCTGGGGCCTGGCGGACCCAGTTCATGCCGTAGCTGCTGATGGTGAATCCCGAGACTGCACAGGAGAGCCTGAGAGACACCCCAGGCTACACCAAGTCTCCCCCAGACTCCACCAGCTGCTCGGCACCCTGGACACCTGCAGACACAGACACAGCCCGTCAGGACACGGCTCTCGGCCACCGCTTCTCCCTCCTGCCCCCTCCCTCCTCCGGATGTCCTGCTCCCCCGGAATCACCTCCCAGAAGAGCCCCAAGGAGCAGCCAGCTCAGCCCACGCTCCATGGCGAGTGTCCGCGTCAGTCCTGACCGAGTGGCCCCTGGTCCCGGCTGGCTCCTGTGCAGAGCTGCAGGGTGGGCCGGGCTGGTTTTCTGCAGCAGGGGACGGCCCTATTTGCATGTGTCCCGCTATATAGCAGGCTCTGGATGGGTCTGGGGACAGAGGAGCCCGGGAGGGTCCTGGGACTTTGGGTCCTGACAGCATCATCAGCGTGTCCCTTATCAGGTGACAGAGCTGGGTTGACACTGAGCCCCTGTGGTTTGTGGGTACGCAGGCCCAGGTGCTTGTGCTCACAGTGCACTGTGGGGTCGTCTTGCCTGAGATGTATGTTTTTATATCAGTCCTTTCTCAGCTGTGTTATGTGCACATCTTTTCCCCATTCTTTTCCTGTTTCATTTTACTGAAGCTTTTCCTGTATAGAGCTTTTGGTTTTATATAATCCAATTTTTTACATTTATTTCCCTTCCTTTGCCATTGGAGTGCAGTCCACAGAGATCACAGAAGCCGGTTCTAGGTGTGTTTACATTTTCTCTGTCTCAGGTTGATTGTAGCTGTGTGTATGCAGTGTAATTTGGGAAATCCCCTAACTGTCCACAGACACAGGAATGAGTTGGAAATATGAGGGTGTTTGTGCAGGGGCCACTACTCAGCCACAACAAAGGGTGAATCCTGCCTTTTGCAACAGCACGTTCAGGACAGTAGAGAATGAGGATAAATGAACTGAGCAGAAGGAAAATGCAGATGACGGACAGTCTCACCGACGTGTCGGGAACACAGAGGCACATCCCGGAAATCAGTGAGAACAGCCAGTGAGCAGGGCTTGACATCATGACTTTTACTTTAGCAGAAATTACCGTTTTGCTTACAGAGTCTGGAACACAGTTACTTCTTGACCTGCGCCCATTTTGTGCACCACATGAAGGGCAAGTCCACACTCAGGGAAATAAGCCCTCTCCTATGTAGCTGTCAGTGTTCATTTGCTTTATATTTTACATTTATGTCTGTGATCATTATGATTTAAGTTGTGACAGCTGTCGGTGTGCCCAGATTAATGTTTTCTGCAGGTGCAAATCCAGCTGTCCATTTCCTTTCCTGGAAAAGACTGTTAGATTCCCTGTATTGTGTTCACTCATTAAAACACGAGTTGATGCTTTTACACGGGTCTGTCTCTGGGCCTTGTCTCTGTCCTGTGGCCGGTTCCCTGCTCTCTCCT
>PVIJ01023372.1:0-14364 GCA_004024925.1 Scalopus aquaticus | reverse complement strand
GCCCTCACGCGCCCCCCGCCCTCCGCAGTGATGAACGGCAGCAGCCACTCGCCCACAGCCGTCAGCGGCGCCCCGTCCACGCCCAGCGGCTTCAGCAATGGCCCGGCCGCCTCGTCCACGGCCTCGCTGTCCACGCAGCACCTGCCCCCGGCCTGTGGGGCGCGGCAGCTCAGCAAGCTCAAGCGCTTCCTCGCCACCCTGCAGCAGTTCGGGAGCGACATCTCCCCAGAGATTGGGGAGCGTGTGCGCGCGCTGGTGCTGGGGCTCGTGGTGAGTGCCCGGCGGCGGGGGTGGGGGGCGGCGGGAGCCGGGCGGGCGCTCACGGCTCCTCCCGCAGACCTCCGCGCTGACCATCGAGGAGTTCCATGCCAAGCTGCAGGAGGCCACCAACTTCCCGCTGCGGCCGTTCGTCATCCCCTTCTTGAAGGTGAGGGAGCGCCCGGCCGCGCTGCGGCTCCCGCAGGCGCAGTGGTCAGGGCGAGCCTGGGCCTGCGGTCCGGCCGGGAGGCGGCCACCTCTTCCAAAGGCCGCCCGGGACACGGCGTGGCCATGGGCCGGCGAGGGCTGCGGCTCCGTTAAGCCTCGGCCCAGCGTCGGGCTCGGGTGCTGGGGGTCGTCAGCCCGGAGCGTCCAGGCAGCAGGCGCCCTCCCCGCCCCGTCACAGAGGACACCGCCCGCCTCTGCGGTGTCAGCCAGAGCTGGGGCCCGAGGGCTCAGTGGCCGCTCCGCCACCCGGAGCTGGGCTCTGGGCCAGGGTGGCCTCGGGTCCAGGTCTCCACCCCGTTTCTTCGAAGCCGGGGTCCCCACTGCCCCAGCAGGCCGCGGGCCCTGCACCATCTCCCGAGCCCACCCCGCCGGCTGAGCGGGAGGCCCCCCGCAGCTCCAAGCCGGCTCCCAGCTGGCCCCAGCTGGCCAGAGTCCAGACGTCTGTGTGGCCCTAACAGCGGCCAGCCGGTGCCCGAGCTGTCCCCGCCCGCTGGGCCTCCCGACCGCGTCGCCAGGCCTGCTCCTGACGCTCGAGACAGCTGGCGGCTGGCCCGGCTCAGCTCCAGGCAGAGAAGCGGGCCTGGCCCCCGGCGCTGCCCCACAGAAACACATGGCCGCGGGGCGGGGGGGGGGGATGCGCCCTGGGAAAGCTGGGACGGGCTGGACGCACGGGCACTTTGTGCTGCTCGGCTCCGGCCAGCGTCCCCCGCCCAGCCGGGCCCTGGAGCCTGTGGGGAACTCGGGAAGTGCCTGGGGGCTGGCGCCAGGCCATGGCGGGTTGACACCCCCACGGGGACGCCCCCCCCCGCCCTGTTCTCACCCACAGGTGTGGGGCTGAGTCAGCGCCCCGCAGGTGGCTGCGAGGGCCACGCTGAGGCACCCCCAGGCCAACTGGGAGCCACAGGAAGCGGGGTGCGGGCTCAGGGGTTCTCAGCCAGGGCACTTGGCTCAGAGCAGGCTCCCGGCCCCCACTCACAGGGGCCGTCCGTGGGGGTGCCTGCCTCCCTGTCCTGCGCCTCGGTCCCCCCTGGCGGTCATGTCCTCTTCTTGAGCCCCTCGTCTCCCCCCGCGGTGCAGGGCGTTGGTGAGGGGGAGCCCCGCCTCGGGGGCTGGGTTGCGAGGCTGGGGGTGGCGGCACTCGGCCCCGAGCCCACAGCCAGGCCCGGGCCCTCCCTGCCCGCAGGCGAACCTGCCCCTGCTGCAGCGGGAGCTCCTGGACTGCGCCCGCCTGGCCAAGCAGACTCCTGCCCAGTACCTGGCCCAGCACGAGCAGCTGCTGCTGGACGCCAGCGCAGCCTACCCGGCCGACTCCTCGGAGCTCCTGCTGGACGGCCACGAGAACGGCAAGCGGCGGACGCCCGACAGGTGCGGCCGTGGGCGGGGCGGCCGGCGGGGCCTCTGGGACCGTCCAGCGGGCTGTCTTGCGCTGAGAAGGGGGTGTCCCGTGAGGCCTCTGGACAGGCCGGGTGTGAGTTCGGGGGGATGTTGCCGGCGGAGGGGTGGGAGGGTCTGCCCGGCTCTTGCCGCCCCCACATTCGGCCTCGGGAGGTCTCTGGGGGCCGTTCGCTGCCGTCAGAGCGGCTGACCTGTCACAGGAGCTGGGGTCCCCCCGCCCCCGACAGCAGGCGGGTCCGGCTGTGACAGCCCAGAGGACATGGGGCGGAGCCCCGGCCGGCCCCGCCCACTGGGCTCTGCCGCGCCCCGCCCCGCCCCGCCGCTGCCCCGCCCCACCCCTGCCCTGCCCCGCCAGGACCAAAGAGAACGGGTCGGACCGGGACCCGCCGCAGCCCGACCGCCTCAGCAAGCGGCCCCGCACCCTGAGCCCCGCCCAGCGCGGCAGCCCGGGCCACGGGCCCCCGCACCCCACGCCGCCCCCGCACTTCCGGCTGGAGGACATGGCCGTGGCCCAGCAGCTGCGGGACATCTACCGCCACGCAGACCCCCGCGAGCCGCGGGACCACCCTCGGCAGCTGGGTGAGCCCCGGGCGGGCGCGGGCCTGCGGGTCGGGGGCCGGGGCGCGGTGTGCCCGGAGCCACAGGCGCCCTGTCGGTCCAGGAGGGTGCTGGGGACGCGTTGGGGATCGCGCCGGCGTCGGAGGCTTAGCCGGCCCCCCAAGCCTCTTCGGGAGAGCCCCTCCCGACTGGAGTCCAGGCGGCCCCATCAGCCCAGCAGGCCCTTCCTCGGGGGGCCCTGGGCTCGCTGGCGGGGCAGGGCCTGCCGTCGGGACCTCCCCTCCTCACAGAGGCCGAGACAGCTTCAGCCGGGCGGGGGCAGGAAGCTGTGGGCCGCGGGGACCCCGAGTCTCGAGTTGCAGCCCGCCCGGGCGCCGTCTGCACCGGCAGAGGGGCCTCAGCCCAGCCCCCGGGCGGTGGGGAGGCGCTGACACGGCCGCTGCTGCCCCCCAACATGCGGGCGCGGCAGCGTGGGAGCCAGCAGCTGTCTGGGGGCCGCAGGGCCCGGCGCAGGGCTGGCAGAAGCGCGCAGGGCAGGCAGCAGGTGGCGGCGGCGGCCGTCCAGTGGGTGCAAAAATAAACGCAGCTGCCGGCGCGGGCTCAGCCGCTGTTTGCTCGGGGCGGGCACTGGGCCGGCCCCTGGGCACCGCTGGCCGCTGCTCCCCAGCCCTCTGCGGTTTGGGGTGGGCAGGTCTGCGCGGCCAGGACGCTGAGGGCCTGACCGGAGAGTGCCCAGCCGCGGAGGTGGCCGTCAGCCCGGTGGCCAGCGCAGGCCCAGGGCAGCTGTGGGGGGACGCGAGGACAGGGCCTCGGCCACCTCGCGTCCCCGTCCCGGCGACGCTTTCTCACTGAGGGGTCGGGAGCCCCACCGTTCCCCTCTGGGGCCAAAGCAGCCGGAGCCAGTTCTGGCCGCTGCGCCCCGGCCTCTTCCGTAAAGGGGGCGGGGCGGGGTGGGGCGGGCAGGAGGGGCCGGCCGGCACCCTGGGCAGCTTGCGGGCCTCCGGCTGCGGGGCAGAAAGGAGCCCAGGCCCCGGGAGGGGGCGCTGGGCCCGACGGCGCAGCCAGGACGGCTCAGGAGCCGGAGGGGCTCGAGGGCCGAGGCGCGGGCGGCGGGCTCAGCGGGGCCTGAGCGTCCTCCCTCCGCAGCGGTGCCCGGGCCCGAGGAGGTGATTGACCACAGGCTCACGGAGCGCGAGTGGGCCGAGGAGTGGAAGCACCTCAACAACGTGAGTGTCCAGGCCAGCTGAGGGGCTGCCCCCTCCCGGGCCCGCAGAGCTTCCCCAGGGCCAGGGGGGCGTGGGGGCTCCTCAGCCCTCTCAGGGGCAGCCGCCGCCCACCGCCCGGGGGGCACGCGGCAGGGGTACCCCAGCGCCCCGGGAGGCCCGTCCTGGGCTCCAGCACGCTCGCCGGCGAGGCCGCTGGCCGGGGAGGGGGGGGGGGCCAGCCTGACGCCCGCCGCCCGCAGCTCCTGAACTGCATCATGGACATGGCGGAGAAGACGCGGCGCTCGCTCACGGTGCTGCGGCGCTGCCAGGAGGCAGACCGCGAGGCCCTCCACCTCTGGAGCCGGCGCTGCGGCGACCCCGAGGACCCCAAGAAGGGCCTGGTGCCCGGCGTGCGGCCCCCGGGCAGCCCCGTGGGCGCAGAGGGGGCGCAGTTAGGTGCGCGGGGTGGGGGGGCGGGCTGGGTCGCGGGTGTGTTTGGGGGCGGGGTGGGGCGGGGCGTTGGGGGCGGGCCGGGTCGAGGGCGTGTTTGGGGGGCGGGGCAGGGCCTGGGGCGCCGAGGTCGGCACCCCACCCCCACCCCCCGCGCAGAGCCCTCCCCTGGGCGCTGCACTGAAACCCAGCCCGAGGGGCGTCGCCTGGAGGCCTGTCTAGGCCCTGCGCCTTGGCGGGCCGGGAGAGGCCGCACCCGCCCGCGGGCCCCAGGCCCGCCCGGCCCCCTCCGAGGGCGCAGCAGCTTCTCGGGCGCGCCTGACGCGGCTTCCGTGTTGCAGACGTGCACCGGAGCCTGGTGCCCAGGGCGCCGTCTGGCTACCTGCCGGAGGAGATCTGGAGGAAGGCTGGTAAGTAGGGCGCCCCCAGAGGGAAGGGGGCAGGCCCCACCCCCCAGTGTGTGGGCGGGCTTGGCTGCCCCTACTTGTGAAAACCTCGGGCCTCTCAGAGGTGGCCCGGGGCTCCGGAGCAGCTGGTGTGAGGCACCCTCATGGGTCAGCGCTGCTCTCAGCGGGGACCCCAGCGCGGCAGTCAGCAGGCGCTGGAATGCAGACTCCGGGGCCCTGCCCTGCAGGGTCACCACAGGCCCGGTCTGAGCCTGCGCGCTGGGGGGCCGTGCAGCCCGGCCCCCCACGAGCAGGCCGCCTTTTCTGCAGAGGAGGCGGTGAACGAGGTGAAGCGGCAGGCCGTGTCGGAGCTGCAGAAGGCCGTGTCGGACGCGGAACGCAAGGCCCACGAGCTCATCAGCACTGAGCGGGCCAAGATGGAGCGGGCCCTGGCCGAGGCGCGGCGGCAGGCCTCGGAGGACGCCCTGACCGTCGTGAACCAGCAGGAGGACTCCAGCGAGGTAGGTGTCGGCCCCCCGCGCTCGGGGCACGGCCTTGCCGCCTTCCTCCTCTCTGGCTCCAAGTTCTGGGATGGGCGCTCCGGTGCGGCCTGGAGGGCTTCCTGGAGGAGAGGGCAGAGGCTGCGGCTCCCTCCGGTGGTGACCTCGGTCTCACGAGCAGGGGGACGTGGCTGGAGTGGACGGCCGCGCCCCACGCACCCGCCCACCTTCTCGCGTCCCTCCTCGCGGACGCCCAGGGCAGGGTCTGCGCCTACCGGGCCGGCCGTCCTGACCGCCTACTCTCGCGCCCAGAGCTGCTGGAACTGCGGGCGCAAGGCCAGCGAGACCTGCAGCGGCTGCAACGCGGCGCGCTACTGCGGCTCCTTCTGCCAGCACAGAGACTGGGAGAAGCACCACCACGTCTGCGGCCAGGGGCTGCAGGGCCCCGTGGCCACTGCCGCCCCCGGAGCCGGCCCCTGCCCGCCTGTGGCCGCCGCCAGCCCCTGCGAGGCCGGCTCCGCGGGGCCCTCCCGCCCCGGCTCCCCCGGCCCGCCCGACGCCGCCCCCCGCTGACCCTCCCGGCCGCCGCCCGGCCGCTGGAATCTGCTGCTGCTGCTTCTCTCCGAAAGAAAACACAGAACTGCCTCCGACGTGCCCTCCTCAGCCGGCCACCGGCCCTCGGGGCCCAGCGCCCTCACCCTGCGCAGGCGGCAGCTGGCAGGCCGCTGGCAGTCCGCGGTGCCCTCGCCGACCGCCTGCGACTCCAGCGCTCCCCCCGGAAAGGCCGAGTGGTGCGGGGCGTCTGTTCGGCGAGGGACCCGAGGAGGGATGGCCACCTGGAGAGCTGCTCGGAAACGGGCAGAGAAGGCCGGGCGCCCCGCTCTCCGTGAACACGGGACAGAAACCTTGTCTTCTAGTCGGGCGGAGCCGGGACAGATGGTCTCGGCTCCCCAGAAGCTGCCTCTGCTTTCAGGTTTTTTCCTTCAGTGTCAAACTTCGGCTTTAAGTAGAAATCCAAAAGTTTTGTAAGCGAAGCCAAGGAGCCACGGCCCAACTACCCGCAGCCCAGGGCCTGGCACCCCGCTCGGCCCCCGCGTGGGCTCGGGGCGCCACTGCCAGAGGGTTCTCCCCGCTGTCCTCCAGCCCACGCATCGGACGCGCGTTCCCCTTGCCGGATTCTGTCCTGGGGTGCTGGGCGGTGGGGGGCCGGGATCTTCCTCTCCGGCCTCGGCCTCCCTCCTCTGTGGATTTGCCACATTTTGCTTTTCTGCTGTTGAAAGAGGCGCCGCGTCCGTCCCCGAGGGGCGCACCTGCCGCCGAAGGGCGCCGAGCTCCAGGGCAGGGCCCAGCCAGCACTCGGCCTGTCCGCACCTGCCGCTGAAGGGCGCCAGCTCCAGGGCAGGGTCCGGCCAGCACTTGGCCCGTCCCTGCGGCTACCTCTCCCGGCCGTCGGCCGCCTCGGACTCGCCACCGCCACACTTCCCAGCAAACCCCGCCCTGGCGCCGTTGCCCAGACTGTCGCCAGCTGCTGCGCGGGGCGCCTGGGGACCCCCGCCCCCAGCTCCAGCCGTCTGGAGGAGGAGGAGGAGGTGCAGTAGTGAGGCCACTGCGCGGTCCTCGGCCGGGCGCTGTACTGACCCCCGGGACCTGCGTGCCAGAGGGGCTCCCGGCCCAGGGCGAGGGTGGCCGTTAATGTGAATGTGCATAGTCCACGGAGGCCGGGCGACAGGCACGAGATGCTGACAGGTGTTTGCCAAATAAAGGGGGTCACGAAACCCGCAGGCCGCGCTCGAGGTGCTTGTCCCGGGGTCTGCGTCGGCGAGCGCGGCGGCTTTGCGCCTCGTTTCCGGAGCTGTAAGAATTCGGTGCCGGGGATTCGTGGGCGGCCGTGGCTGGGCGGTCCCCAGATCCGGGGCCAGAGCCTGACCCCAAGAGGCCAGAGGCGTCCGGCAGGCGCTGCACTTTGCTGTGGGGGACAGGCCAGGCTCAGGTCAAAGACCACCGGCCAGAGCGGGCCCCGCCCCTTTGCAAGACTGCCGGGGCTGCAGCGGCCTGGCGCGGGGGTGGCAGGTCCCCGCCCCCCAAGAGCATAGGTGGGATCTGGAGACAGCAGCAGGGGGTGGGCTCCCGGTGGGGAGACAGGTGGGGGGGGCATGGGAGTCCCTCCCCTAGGGAGCCTGAGGGGGGCCGGGCCCATGGGGGGTGGGGAGCCGGGTTCTGCCCTTCCCTGCTCTTCCCGTCTGGCTACAGGGGCCCAGAGCCTCCGCCCCCCTCCCCTGCTCACCCACCCCCCATTTTCCTCGACCGCCCTCCCACCTGGCGCACCTGTGGGCCCGTCTGCCGTCTGCCCACGGCCCAGCCCTCTAGCGCCAGCCTCCACCACGCCGCCTCTCTCGCCTCCCCGCACCCGCACCGTGCCCCAGCCCAGGGGTGCCTGTGGCGTGGCAGAACCCCCAGCTGTTGGCCCCGGCCTGCTCCAGCCCTGCGGCACGGCGCTGCGGGCAGACGGCACCCCTGCAGGACTGTGTCGGCCGACGGCCCCTCTCCGCTCCTGCCCCGCAGGACCCCAGGCCTCGCCCTCCCGAGGCCCCGTCCTGGGGTGCTGGGTCTCACGCTCCGTCCTGTCCCGGGGCCCAGGCGTCCGGAGCGGCGGGCCGGGCCGCTGAGGGTGGGTGTTCTGGGGCCCCACCCAGCTCCCCCAGGCCCCGCGCTGCCCCCACCTGCCCGCAACCCCAGGGGCACGTGCCGGGCGGGGCTTCGGTCCTGCTGGGGGCGCGGGTGCAGGCGGCCGCCATGTGTGGCCAGGGGCACAGGCCCCAGCGCCCGGGGGCCACCTTGCTGCTCCGTGGCCCTCAGGTCGGTCCAGCTGGGTCCGGCGACCTGGGCTTCAGCCTGGCCGCGGAGCATGATGGCGGCGGGGCGGCCCCACCTGGCGAGGGGCGAGGCCGCGCTCGTGGGGACGGGCGGGCAGCGCCTTCCGCTTCCTTTGCTGCCCTCCTTTTTTGGGTTTTCAATTCCCCAAAAGGAGGCGCACGGCCGGGGGCAGCCCTAGCAGCAGGTTTCCCGAGGGTGGGGCGCCCTGCGCGGCATCTCCCCCGCAGGTCAGCAGCGGCGCCGTCCACATGGGCACCCCCTCCCCCCGTGGGGCCAGGTCCCAGGGGCGGGCGCTGGGGCCAGAGGGCTGGAGGGGGCGGGACCTGCGGTGGGACGGTCCTGGTGGGCGGGGCCAAGAGTGGGCGGGCCTGGGGGGCGTGACCTCTGGTGGGCGGGGCCTGGAGCGGGCGGGCCTGGGGGGGTGCGGAGCCAGGTGTCCCCGCTCCCGACGTGCCCTGTCCAAGCTGGCCCTCAGGTCTCGGTGCCCCCGGTTGGGGGGCGGCCGCGTGAGGGAACACGGCGTATCTGAGGCGTCCCTGGCAAGGCCGGCGAGGGGCTGTCCCGGCGCCAGCGCGGGCGGGAGCCCGAGCCGGCAGGGTCAGCAGAGGCAGTGACCGCGCTTTTCCATCTCAGAGGGCCGAGCGCAGGGAGGCCGCCGGGCCGGCCGGGGTCCAGCGCCTCCTGGCTTGGGCACAGCTGCCACCCTGCCCTACGCCCCGTGGGGGCGGCGGGCGGGGCGGAGTGAGGCCCACACAGGCTGGACACGACCTGCCTCGTGCCAGGTCCTGTCCTCATCGGACATGGACGCTGCCCGCGAGGCATTCTGGCCCGCCAGGGGAGGCCCGGGCGTGTGGTTCCCACAGCGGACCCGAGGGCCGCTGGGGCACTGCGGCCGGGGAAGCAATCAGGGAGACCTCCTGGAGGCAGCGCACAAAGCGCGTGGCAACAGCGCCCCCTGGTGTCGCACGCATGCAAGTGCAGGCCGCCGTGCAGCGCCAGGAGGGGAGCGCCCCTGGCACTGGCGTTTGAGGGGTGGGAGGCAACGCGCGGGCCGGGCCTCACCAGGCGGCGACACTGCCCAGAAAGACCTTTGCCGGGGCCAAGAGGCCACCATGCTGCTGCCATTCAGCCTCTGTGGAGATGAGAAAGAACCGGGGTCCCGGGGGGCGGCCCAGCTCTACCCTAGGCTCCACCTCCCTCCTTCCCCAAATGCAGACGCCCAGGGAAGAGCATGGCCAAGGCAGGACCAGCCGGCCAGGGCCTGCAGGGCGGGCAGAATGCCCAGCGCTCCCCAGATACTCAGGAGAAGGGGTCCAGGCCTCCCCCAGGCGGACGCAGCCAGAGCAGGGACTCAGAGCCAGGGGGCTGCCCTGCAAGAGGCGGGGCCAGGCCCACCGAGCCACCCACAGTCACCGCGCGCCGAGGCTAGGGCGGAGTGGGCTTCCGTGAAGTGGGCCCCCGGAAAGCCGGCCTGAGTGCAGTGGCGGGGCGGGCGGCATGGGGGACAGGGCAGCGGGGGATGCCGGACCCCCACCCGCGGCGGGGCCTGACCTGGCCTCTGCTCGGGCGTCTGAGCCAGGCGGTCTCAGCGTGGCGCTGTCTGCAGCCCGGGAGCCCGCGCTGACCACGCGCCCGCGGCCGGCGAACCCGCCCTCGCCGTCGCCCACCCCGGAGGGGTGACGCTGAGCAGGACGTGCGGGGCCCCCGGGGCTTCCTACTCAGCCGAAACAGCGGGCAGCGCCTCCCTGCTGCCCTCGTCGCCACCTGGGGTGTCGTGGGGCAGGGAGAAGGGGCCCGGAAGCTCGGCCAGCAGAGCCCATTTAAGTGCTAACTGGGAACAATTGGCCAGGCAGGGCTGCACCCCTAGAAGCCCGGCGGCAGGTGCTGGTAAGAGGCCGAGGCTGGCCCCCACTGTCCTCTCCCTATCCCCCCGCAGCCTGGTCGAGTCCCCCTCGCCCCTGAGGCCCGGGGCTGGGGAAGACCCGGTGGGGGCTCCGGAGGCAGAGGGCGGAGTGCAGCTTCCTGCTCCCTCCTGGGGACGGCCTGGCCGAGTGCCCGCAGCTGCCCAGGTGACAGCTGCATGGGGTGCCCAGCAGAGGCAGGCAGCAGCGGGGCCGGGGTGCGGGGGGCCAGTGCTCTGGCCCGGAGGCAAGAGGCCGCTGTCCAGCTTCGCGGGGGTGGGGACGCCGCCCCAGCCTCACTGCGCGCAGGATCCACAGGCGTCCGCGAGGCCTTCCCGGGCCCCCCGAGCCTCCGGGTGGCCCTGAGGGCTGGGACTCGGCGCCCTCTGCCCTCCCTCGAAGGAGCTGGGCCCGCCCCTCTGTGCCCAGCCCTGGGGCAGCAGGAGCTGGACGCCACAGAGTGGCAGCTGCGGGCCATGGAGCAGGCCCGGGGCGGGGGCAGGCACAGGGCCAGGCCTGGGGAGAGGGGGTGCTGGGCAGCCGCTGAGCCCCCCAACAGGCAGGAGCTGAAGCCAGGCTGGCCCTCCCTGCAGGCGGCCGGAGTGTGTGTGCCCCTCCCCTGGCTGGTGGCCAGAAGGCCGCCCTGAGGCCACCGGAGCACCAGCCCGCAGCGGGCGCCGCAGGAACACAGGCCCAGCGAAGGCCAGACCGCGCTCCACACCACGCCGTCCAGCCTCCTCGCTGCGGGCACCGAGCTCCTGGGTGCTGCCACCCCACTGGCCTGCCTGGGCACGCCTGGGGGGACAGTGGTGTCCCACTGTCTGCTCCCTGATCTCTGCCCCATCCCCCAAAAGCCCGATATCAGATCCTCTGCTGACAGAAGGAAGCAGCCAAGTCTGATCTCACGAGCCTTTAGTGAATACACGCTGGCGGCCGGCACGCAGGGACACACAGGAAGAGGCACGCAGACGATAAACCGGAGGGTGGACGCTGCTCCTCAGCAGACCTGTATCATCATGGACGTCACCATGCTGTCGAAGGCCCTGCGTAGAGGCGGGGTCAGCACGGCTGGCGGCCCCAGCATTCGGAGGCCAGTGTGCGCCCCTCCCCGCACTGGCTAGCCTCCCGCCTCCCGCTCCTGGCTGGCCGCCTGCCCTGCGAGGCCCAGAGATCGGGGTCCTGCAGCTGGGACCCAGATGACCCAAGACGCAGTTACAGCTGGGGGACGCGAGGGGGCCGGCTGGGGCGCCGTGTGCTCCCCAGGAGCCCTGGGAGGTCTGGGGCAGGAGCGTGAGCATGTGGGCGCCTGCCGGGGGGCGTCTCGGGACACTCTGCCGTGTCTGTCCCAGAGCCGGCTGGGAGGGGCCCGCAGTCCGAGTCCAGCGTCACACACTGAAGGGGCGGCCGCTTTCCCCACGGTCTGTCCCTACTCCTGGCCCTCGGGGCTCCGTGGAGGCGCCCAGGCCCAGCCTGGCACACCTAGGAAACCAAACGGGCGTGCTCCACCCGACCCCCTCCCCGCGCTCCCACTCGCGATCCCAGGAGGCCCAGGGGGGCCGCGCCCCTCCCCCTGCCCACAAGGCGGCCCGGGCGCACCTGGACTGGATGCGGTCGCCCGGGTTGTAGAAGGGGTTGCACATCACGTCCGTGTAGGAGGCGTGCAGCTTCCGGAACATCTGCAAGGAGACCCCAACCCTGGGGCTTCACATGGATGTCTCGCGGCAAACCCAAGGCGAAGAGCCAGCCCACCCGGGCCACAGGCCCAACACTCACGCTGCGGATCTCGTTGTCCCGCAGGGCGGCGTTGGAGGAGTCCACCACCATGACGAACTTCACCTTGGAATTGGTTACGTAGCCGTAGCTGCACAGAGGGTCAGGGAGCACCAAACCTCAACCCAACCAGATCCGTCCAAGAGACGAGACACCCCGTGTCCCCAGGCGCCATGCAGGTGAGCCCGCAGGTTTCCCAGGCCGCTCCTGGGTATGGACAGCACAGCCCAGGCAGCGCGGCCTCTAGTGATTCAAACTTGGGTCCACCGCCCAGACCCTCTTTCTGAGTTCGCTCCTTTTGCAGTGCTAGCTGCAAAGATCTTGAGGATAAAGCAAATTCACAAAGGCTGCGCCCTGCTGAAGGCACGGGGTTGCCTAGAACACGGCGCTCAGAGGGGCCTCACGAGGGCCAGCAGCACGGCCGCCCTGGGAAGAACCGAGCAGCCCCAGAGCACGCGGCCTCGAGCCGACCCCATGAGGCTGCGGGAAGAGCCCGCCCGCCAAAGGATACACCTTGTAGTCCTCTGTGGGGTACAGCAGGCCCAGGTAGAGCTCCCGCTGGTCCACCAGCGCCTTCCCCATGGCAGAGATCTTCTCATCCACCACATCCAGAGACGTGTGCACCATGTAATGGAACTTCAGTTCGTTCTCTGTGGGGACGCTGCGGATGTAAAGGGGGTAATTCTGCAAGAAAGGACGATGGCAGTTGAAGTGAGACCCCAGGCCGCACTCGCACAGGCCAGAGTCCCTGGGAGGGAGGCCGGGCCAGCCTCCAACTGGCCACAGGCGTGCTCACAAGGACTGCGGGCGCCCTCCCTTTAGGGCCCCAACGCATCTGAGGACATCTGTGTCGTCAGCTCTGCTGGGCGGCCAGAGAGCAGGTGGTTCAGAAGATGTCTGGGTGCGGCCTGACAACCAACCCCATCAGCCGCAGATGGTAAGGCCTGGCCTGCAGCTGCCCCACTCTGGGCAAGATCGGCCTGGCCTCCCCGCCCAAAAGACAGGGACACTGCTCCCCGCAACACCTGCTGCCACCTGCCCCTCCTGGAGGCACTGGGCACGGCGGCCCAGTGGGCCCTTCTAGATCGCTCCAGTCTGCCTGGCGTCTGCACTATAACCGTCCTACCCAGGACACCTCAACCTGTGCTAGGGATGTGAGCAGATTCTGCCCCTACCCTACTCTGGCGGACATCTGCGGATCAACAGACTCGCCGACAAAGAAAACACAGCAAAGGCAGAGAAGGAAGCAAAGGCAGGGCCGCTCCCAAGACTCTGGTCTTCTGGAAGAGCCAGAGACAACGGAGAAGCTGTGCAGCAGCGGCGTGAGACGGCCAGCGGCCGGGTCTCAGAGCGAGGGCCAGGAGAGCGCGGAGCCGGCCCGCTGGGGGCTCTCGGCTAGCGAGGGGGTGCGCGGCGGGGCTCAGCCTAAGGCACCCGGATCCGGGAAGGTTTACGCAGGGGCGTGACAGTCCGATCCCGTAACAGCGCCGTGGCGCCGCGCACAGGACACGAGGCGGCGGGCAGCGGAGCGGCCGCCCCGCGAGCAGGAGCCCAGAGCCGCGGAAGACCGGCGGGGCGGGGCGGGCGCAGGGTGACGGCCGGCGGCGCACCCCGGCCCAGTCTCCCGGAGCTCTCTGAAGGGGAAGGAAGGCGGGCGAGAGACCAGGGCAGGGGGCCGCAGTCCGCCCTCCGCCCGCGCCGGTGAGCTAGCTGCGGGGGCACCGGGCCGCCCACGCACCTCCTTGGCGATCACCGCTACGCAGACCGCCATCTTGGGAGGCTCGGGGCGCGTCACGTGACCCCCGGGTGTCACGTGGCCTTCAAACTCCGCCTCCTATCGCGCTAACGGCCTGGCCTCGCCCCCGCCCCGCGCCCGTCCGTCTGCAGGCCCCGCCCCGGCGCCCGTCCCTCCGCAGGCCCCGCCCCCACACTCCCGCAGGCCCCGCCCCGGCGCCCGTCCCTCCGCAGGCCCCGCCCCGCCCCGCCGAGGGGTCGCGCTCGCCCTCCGGTTCCTGTCATCCGCCGCCGCGGCCGGCATGGCGGAGGGTGCTGAGGCGACGGGGTGGCTGCTGTTGCTGATGGCCCTGGGGGCCTGGGGACTGGGGGCCGCGGGCGCCCCGCGTCCCCCCAACATCGTCCTTCTGCTCATGGACGACGTGAGTGCGGGCGGGCTCCGGAGGCCGCGGGGCGGGGCGGGGCGGAGCCCGGGCCGTGGGGACTGCGCAGGCGCGGGTCCCGCGGGTCGGGGGGGCCCCGGGGGTCTGGGGCGGCCCGTGGGCTTGGGCGCAGGGTCCGCGTGGGCAGCCCGCGGAAGATCCCCGCTGCCCCCCCACGCGCTCCTGGGCTGCGCCCAGCCAGGGGCTCACGCCCGCCGCCTCCCGGGCGTGGAGGGGTAGCAGCTGGCCCCGCGCGGGAGCGGGCCCTGCCCGCCGCGGCCCCTCACCGGGCGTCGGGGCAGGCGAGGGCGCACGGGGCTGCCAACGCCGAGCTGCCCCCCGCGGCGCTGGGCTGCCCGCTCACCCGGCCGCCCCCGCACTGTGGCGGGACTGCAGCGGGAGCGAGCTGCTCCTGGGCCCTGCAGTCCGGGCGAGCTGAGACGCGCTCCGCGGAGGGCCCTTTCCTCACACGGGGAGTCCGGGGGCGCCCCCAGGAGGCGCCCAGCCTGTGGGCTGAGTGCCCGCTGTGACCAGGGAGCTGCAGGGGAGGGCTGGCCCCGGCGCCGCCCCCCGCGGCGAGGGAGGGTGACCCCGGGCTCGTGGCTGTTACTAAGAGAGCCCGCTCCGGAGCCGCCCTGCGCAGCCACCAGCCCGCACCCCGCGCCTGCCCCAGCTCCCCCCCC
>PVIJ01023371.1:0-14367 GCA_004024925.1 Scalopus aquaticus | reverse complement strand
TGTCAGGTCTCCCGGTAGCCCTGGGGGTCTCTTGGTGCTGGTTATTCTGCAATAGCCTGTCCGAGCCTCAGGCTGACAGCTGCCCCAAAACCGTCTCCTCCATCCAAAGTTCACATCGCTCCCCGCCCCCCTGACCTGGGCCCTCTGGGGTGTTCTCACTCTTTCAGTCATGGTGCCTCCCCGTGACTTTCATTTTTCTCCTCTTCCTTAACAAGTTTTATCACCAATCGAGTTACAAACACGGTGTCGCCCATTAATGAGCACAGCTATCTTTTGGATGTGTCCTGAGGTAGCAAGTTCATCAAATGTTAGAAACTAATGATTAAAATCAAATGCAAATAATGATTGGGTTCTGATCTACTAATCCCACTGAATCCATGAGTCTCCTCTGAAACATCCTCTTTTAATGCCCGTGCTGTCTGTAAGTTAGCATTTCTCTTTCTTTTTCTAATCTGGCAGAATATCATTTCCCTTTTCTCACTATTTCCCCTCTCATCCAGAGCCCTAGAAGCCTTTCCCCCATAAGGTGAAGCCAAACCTATCCATGCCTGCTGCCTTTCTTTGTTCAGCCTTATATAAGGCAGGTGGAAGGGACACAAGAGTTCTTATGACCCATCTCCCCCTGTGGTGGTCAAGGGGGAGCCCCCCTGCCTCCGTGCAGGGCTGGCCTGTCCCTTCCCCCCCCCTCTGAGTCTTCCCTGGGAGGACACGGTGGTAGCCCTGATCGGGCTCTGAAACAGCTGCCCGCAGGCAGCTTCCCCGCTCACCTTGTCGATGAAGGAGGCGAACTTGTTGTTGAGCGTCTTGATCTGCTCGCGCTCCTCAGTGCGCACCCGCTGGATGGTGGGGTCGATTTGCAGGTTCATGGGAGTGAGGAGACTCTGGTTGACGGTGACCTCTTGGATGCCTCCAGGGGGGCACACGGGGAAGCCAGGGCCACCAAAGCCACCTCCGAGTCCAGCTCCACCACCGAAGCCAAAGCCGCTACCGGCTCCACCACCGAAGCCAAATCCGCTCCCTGCGCCCCCTCCGAAGCCATAGCCGCCGCCGATTCTGCTGCCATAGGCGCCCCCGATGCCACAGCTGCCCCCGCTGATGGAGATCCTCTTGGAGCCCCCCAAGTTGTAGAGGCTGCGGCTGCCGAAGCCAGCCCCTCCGCACACTCCACCGAAGCCCCCACTGCCCCTGGAGCGGGACATGGAGACACTGCTGAAGCCGGAGCGGCAGGTGCTGGGGACTCTGGCTGAGTTGGCACTGAAGCCTCGGTGGCTGCTGCTGCTTTGGGTCCTGATGGTGGATTTGCTAGTCATGGTTCCTGAAGACGAGGAGGATGAAGAAGGTTGAGAGGCGGAAGGCAGAGCTGAGAGGAGCGGGTCTGTGAGCCCAGCTGCCAGCAGCGGTTTATATATGGTGAAAATGGGCCGGGCTCTGCCCTGGAAGGTGAGCTTGCAGATTGGGAAGGGTTGGGCTTTACAAACAGTGAGGTCACATCTGGATTAGCAGAAAAATTATGAAATATGAAGATTGCGTTTTTGGCTTCCTTTAGTCAGGGAAAATTTCTCTTGCCTTCCAGCTTTGACTTGATGTCAGTACAGTAAGACTAGTCTCAGTTTAGTGAGTTAGGCATTACTCACTATTTCTGACAAGGTACTTACCTGTTATTCTTGTCAGAATATACTAAATGCTCCTCTCTCCGGCCTGTGTTTTACCCAGCAGGGATATTGGAAATCAAATGTAATGTATTACGTGTGCCTTAAGTGAAAGATTATCATTTTTTTCAATGATTGATAATGCTAAGCATGACTTGATCTTCCTTTTATGAAAAATTTTACACAGATAGAGAAGCAGAATAATAACTAATGACTCCCTATATACTGCTCATCCAGCCTTATGAAATTTGTGTCATGGCTACACTTATTTCTCCATTATTTCTACCTAGTACCCTACCACCAATCCTATAGGTTGCATTTCTTCATCTATAATTCAATATTTACATGCAAATGACACACTTTTAAAACTATAACCAAAATGCTCTTTTTAATCGCTAGAATTGTGTAGCATATATTTTATATTTATGTTCCAAAGCAGGATCCAATTAAACTCCATACATGTTTTTTATGAAATGTCTTTTAAATGACTTTCAAATCATTAAATCCCCTCTTGTTTTTCCCCTAGCAATTTGTTTGTCAAAGAAACCAGGTTATTTGCCCTATGCTGCTTTTCAGTTTTCAGATTTTTCTAAGTGCAAACTCATGGTGTCTCATTTAATGTGCCACTGTGTCCTGTGTATAGCTTGTAAACTGATGGTAAAAGTACAAGTGTTATAAGCTTTTCGTTTAATTTTTCCTGATAGACCTGTAGTAGAATGCCTATTTATGCTTTGAATTTTACTCTTGACACGCTTATTTATATATTTAGAAACTAAATAAATAATACATTTTTAAAAAGCTTTATTTGTTTATGCATACAAGAACTGGGGTGTAGGCCAGAGGTGTGGAGTGGTGAGAGGATTCACCAGAGACAGAGTGGGGAGCAGAACAGGCAGATCTATTGAAGTACACTGCTGAGGGGAGCAGCGGGCAAGGGAGGAGAGGTCTGCTGCTCTATGTGGGACGTTCCCAGTCCGGGAATCGAACTCATGCTGCAGTGGCTGTGGATAGCTTCATAGTGCTGACACTTAACCTGTTGCGCCACCAGGGAGGCCCAAGTAATGGAACATTTTTAAGGAGCAAAATTAATACTCAAGGCCGTCCCCCTGCCAAACAATTTCTACAAATGGAGGCAAGAATATATATAACTTTACGTAGATGTGTTTCTATGCTTTTTCGTGTGTGAGTGTGTGTGTGTGTGTGTGTGTGTGTGTGTGTGTGTGTGTGTAGAAGAAAAAAGTAGAGGGAGCAAAAGGGAGAAGTGAGGACTGGAGGGGGAGAGGTAGGGAGATCCTATATGTACAGTGCAAGCCCATATTTATTGAAAAGCATACAAATAAATAAGTAAATTACATATAGGTATAATGTGTGTTTCTGTTTATTTTATATATTCAATATTGTATATATGTAACACGCATACCCTTTTTAAAAACTTATTCTTGTGTTGTACCTACTTTGTTTCCCATATGTGTTTTCTCTTGACTTTCTTTTAACGCTCTTGATTATTTCATAACCACTTGTTTTTGTCCTTCTTTACTACATATCCCTGGTTGTGCATTAACCAATGTTTTTTTCTCTTTGTGCAGTTTTAACTCGGCCTTCACATCTGTTACGGCTTTCTTTTCTTTTTTACTTCTTTTTTGAATGCTGCAAGCTAATGTTTTACCTTGTATTGTCTTACTACATTGCCATTTGCTTTCTCCCCTATGAATTTTTGGATCATATTTTATTGCAACTTTTTCTAATGAGTGCTCTTTATGTGCCTTTTGTTTTTCCTGTCCTATTTTTTACTTTTTTTTTTTTTTTACTATAAGGTATCTTTTGTGCATCCTGGAGTCATTGTCCTCCGGCTGGCGCTCACCTTTGAAGGCAGGGAGTTCCTTCTGGACCTACCATTTATAGGAAGTGTCCTGGGAGGAGGGGCTAGGACCATGCCCAGGCAAACAGGCATTCTTATTATGACACACGGTGCATGAATAATTCTGTTAACCAACAAAGATCGCTATAGAATTGCTCACAATTTACAGTTTTTCTGCTTTCTTGGCGCAGCAAAAAAATGTTGCCAATAGTCTTGGCTCCGATTCCTTATTCAACCCCTGAGTTTCGTGAAACTTCATGACAAATAGGGTCCTGCCTCCAGCTGACACACCCAATTCTGATAGTCACAAAGAAGGATTCTTCAATTTGCACCTGAGGAAGTGTCACTTACATGGACTTAGTGTGAGTCCCATGAGTCAACGGTGGCAGGCAGGTAGGAGCAGAACCTCTGTGGCTTTGTCTGGTGTTTGTTGTTACCGGCTTTGTTCAGGTTTGTTTGAGAGGGTTCTCCACAGGGTTTTTCTGATATCTGCTGCTGTGGGCCTCTTCTCTCAGAGTTCTTAACACTTGTATTTATGTTTCTTTGTGAGACTATTCTTCTTTTACTTTTTTTATTTAGGAATTTTAAGAGCTTTTCCTTTTGGTGGTTGAAGATGGAGCTTACCTCTTATTTCTTGTTCTCCTTATTGTTTTGTTATACCTGAGAGGGAAAAATATCTCCCTTTCCTCTAGCAGGTTAAATTCAGAAGATTCCAATTCACATATTCATATTTAAGATGTCATATTATTTAAAACATTAAGCTAATAAATTAAATTGGAATTCTTACACTTCATGAAATGATTTTACTCAATGCACATGCTGTTCCTAGAGCCACATTGTTCAGAATCTGAAAGTTTTCTGACATCACATTTGCCCTCATTAGAAATTTCATTGCAAATTATATTTATGCTGTCCCCAGTTTAACGGTCTACTTTTCCCCTTAAACAATATTTGTATCATGGAAAATTTCAAACAAACACAAGTAATGAGAATTGGGTATCAACCAGCATGTACCAATCACCTAGATTCAACAATTTTCAGCATTTCATATTACTTATTCGCTTTATCCTACAACTTACCTATGATATCAGAGTGGCAATACCAATATTTTAAGAGGAGCTCCCCACACCTCCTGGTTCAGAGATGCATCAGAGACTGCCTGCTTGCCTCTGCTGTGGGGCCCACTGCCAGCACAAGACCATCCCACCTAAGCACAAGTGGGTTTCATGTGTAGGTGCAGTTTCAGTGTTAAAGCCTACCCATTTTTATAAATGGATCAATCAGGTTTGAGCCCAGACCAGCGCCATTCAGACTTTGAGACCTACAGGGTTTGATAAATGAACCAATCATGTTTGAGCTTGCACTGGTGCCAATCAAGTTTGGAAATGGGGCCAGCTGTCAATCAAATTTGAAAGGTGGGGCCTCTGAAGGGCATAGAAGCAAAGACTTCAGCTGGCTGCAGACACACACTTGCCTGGAGTATCTCCTGGGAAAACCTTCCAGGCAGATCTTCCCTTCAAGGACACAGACCTACAAGATGTTCACATCAGACCTCCAACTGTCTTCAGGCTCACCTAAGAGACTCACCTAATATACACATCAAGACTTTTGCATCTGATCTTTGCTTCGAACCACCGCCTGACCCCTGTTCCTGCCTCCAACATTGTCTGTTGACTGGTGCTGGTGGCCTGTGCCTGGTGCCTATAAAGAGTTATAACACTGGTGCCTCGTCCTCTGGCACTACCTCTGAAAGCTGTGCTGCTTCTAATCCTCCAGCAGCAAAGCCTGACTGCCACTCCTGCATTTAGCACGTCTGGCACCACCTCCTGTGCTGTTGCCTCCAGTACTGTCCAGTCCAGCTCCTGGTGCTGCCCAGCCCAGCCTTTGGGTTGCTGCTGATGGTTGCTGTGGTGTCACCTCAGCAGCGTTACCTGTGATCTTCTCCAGCTGCCACTGTGAGTTGGATCCTGGTCCACCACTTATTGGTGTGTCACCAGCTCCAGACTCTCAGTGGAGAAACACCACCATCTTGCATGAGCAACTTTTGGTTTGGACTACCAGACACTGAAAACATTATCTGGGCTAAGGCAGCTGGCCATTTGGGCCTTAAAAACTCCTTCATTTTTCATAG
This sequence comes from Scalopus aquaticus, assembly GCA_004024925.1. Classification (NCBI taxonomy): domain Eukaryota; kingdom Metazoa; phylum Chordata; class Mammalia; order Eulipotyphla; family Talpidae; genus Scalopus; species Scalopus aquaticus. The sequence continues at coordinate 8,729 of PVIJ01023371.1, read as the reverse complement.
TTTTGTTCCTCTCTCACCCTTTTGTTAATAAACCCTGTTGTTGCACTCTGAGCCTGAACTAGTTCTTGCAGTTGTAAGTACACAGGTGAGGACCCACAAACCGTGACACCCCCCAAGTTTTGTATGGTTTCGATATTACTTTTAAAAATAAATCCACTGAATGCAGTTTATGATTTCTTTGTGGCTACTTTAATTCTAGAATATATGTTACCAGGGATGTAAATTTAAAGTCAATTAAAGTAAATCTTTCTCTTTGGGTTTTCACTACAGGTTTGGTATAGAAATAAAGTCATTTGTTTTCCATTTGCGGAGATTGTTTCCTTCTTTCCTTCGGTTAAATGTAAAGCATTTATGTAGTTTGAAATTGATACATGTATAATATTTTTTTGTGTACATGTGTGACTTTATTTAATAAAATGAGATGTGGTAAACTTATTTAGAATTCCTATTAGTGTTTAATTTTTTTTAATGTTTTGCCTAACTTTAAATAGCTGTTATTATTCCTTTCCAGACTGAAGGGCTGGATGGGATGGGCCGAGAATATGAGAATATAGTCAGTATAATTATATGAAGTTTCAGAGGCAAAGGTATGTACTACTGTTGTAATCAAGCATGATACATGTATAATATATATATACATATATATAAAATATATATAAAATACAGTTCTTAAACTTACTTTTTCACTAAAACTATACCTATATATAATATTAAAAAGGTATATGTATATATGTATGCTATTGCTTTTCAAAGTGATTTTTACAAGATTTGACAGGCCAATTTTCCTAACACCGTTTATTGAAGAGTCTTATTCCACTACATATTCTTTGTTCATTTGTCCTAGAGTCGTCCATAAATGTGTTGTTTTATTTCTGCTCTCCATTTGGTGTGTGTGTCTGTTTTTGTTTCAGGATCATGCTGTTTTAATTATTAAGGCTTCATAGTATAATTTGAAGTTTGAAAGTGAAATACCACCATTTTCTCCTTTTGTAAACTAGAGAGCTTTGACTATTTGGGATCTTTTGTGTTTCCATATGAATTTCAGTAATATTTGTTTCATTGCTTTGAAGAATGCCATTGGAAATTTTATTTGGATTACATTGAATCTGTCAATTGCTTTGGTAGGAGCCATTTTGACAATGCTGATGCCTTCAATCCATGACCAGGAATGTTTTTCCATCTTTGTCATTTTCTATTTCTTTTTAACAATATCTGTTAGTTTTCCTTGTATAGGTCTTTCATCTAATTTGTTAGGTTTATTCCCACATATTTATTATTTTAATTTTGAAAATCCTTGTTTATTTTTTCATGATACAGCATTTCTCCCTTCAAGTCCAGTCATCGTAATTCTCCTACCACCAAAGTGCCCACAGTCCTCCAGCACACTCCACTCCACTCTCCTCCCCCCAGATCTCTACTCTCCCCTTTGCCCTCCTTTCCTTCCCTTCCTGTCTCAGATGTATGGTCTACTTCAAGGGTCAGTCTTACAGTTTGTCCTTATCTGATCCTTTGTTCACCTTCACTATATTCTACAATTAAGTGAAACCATGAGGTATTTATCTTTCTCCTTGTGGCTCACTTCATTTACAATAATCCCCTCAAGATCCATCCATGTTGCCACAAGTGGCATGAGTTTATCTTTTTTAATCACTGAGTAGTAGTCCAATGTGTATGTGTACCACACCTTCTTGATCTATTCTGGATGGTTAGCTTGTTTCCATATCTTGGTTATTATAAATAGTGCTGCAATAAACACAGGAGTGCAGGTTGCCTTTCGAATTAGTATTTTTGTGCTCTTTGAATAGATACCTAGAAGTGGAATTGCTAGGGCATAAGGCAAATCCCATTTTTAGTCTTTTGAGGAAACTTCACACTTCTTTCCATAGAGGCTGGACTAGTTACCTTCCCACCAACAGTATAATATGGTTCCTTTATCTCCACAAGCTTGCCAGCACTTGTCATTTCATTTGTGGGTCTTTTTTTTTAATATGGGCCATTCTCATAGATGTGAGAGAGTATCTCACTGTGGTTTTGCTTTGCATTTACCTAATGATAAGTGGTGATGAACATTTTTTTCATCCATCTGTTGGCCATCTGCATGTCTTCTTTGGAGAAGTGCCTATTTAACTCTTCAACCCATTTTTTGATTGGGTTGTTTGTATTCTTTTTGTTGATTTGTGTAAGTGCTTTGTAGATCTTTAGTATCAGTCCCTTATGAGACGTATGGTGTGAAAATATTTACTCCCATTCAGTAAGGAGTCTTCTAGATTTTTGCTTTGTGCTTACCGTGAGGATTATATCAAACATTTTGTGTCTTTAAAAAAAGTCCTTTATGAGCTGGTAATGACTCATCATCATATAACTATACAGGTCTGTCCTTTTCTTCCTACTACTTAGTATTTTGTTGGTCTTTCATTCTTGTTTATACTTCTGAATCTTTGTTAATTTTATCACTTTACTGAAGCTTTTGTGTTTTGTTATTTTCTTTTCTTGTAGAAGAACTCCTTTCAACATTTTTTATAGAGTGGGGTGGTGTTGGCAAACTCCATTAGCTTTTTTTTGGTCTGGGAGTCTTTATTTCATCATGATAGTTGAATGACAATTTTTCAGCATAGAGTGTTCTTGGCTGGAAGTTTTTGTCTTTTAGGATTGTGGACTCATCTTTCCATATCTTTTAGTCTTGTGAGTATCTACTAAAAAATTTGAAGAGAGCCTGATCAAGATTCTTTTGTATGTTGCATTCTTTTTTCTATTCTCTACCAGCCTTTAGTATTTTTGTTTATCTTTGACTTTTGATAATTTACCATTGCTATGTCTTGCTGAAGTTATTTTGCATTTAGAAATTCACGAGTTCTTTTAGCTTCATAGACATCCATGTTTATGTCTTTCCTTAAGTTTATGAAGTACTCAATTATTATTTCCTTGAATAAGGTCACTATTATATTCTCTCTCTAACTTCTGAAAAGCACATTATCTATATCCTTCCTCTTCTATTGAAACTGATATTTCTTGTAGAGTTTCCTCATTTTCCTAAATCTTATCTCTATCTTCTCCCAGTGAGGTCATTTGTACATTTGTGGCTTCAATTTCTGAAATTTTCTCCTCTGCCAGCTTATATCTGTTCAATACACTGTCCATATAGTCCTTTTCATTCAATGTCTCTTTTTCGTGTTCTTTAAATATATTTAATCTCTTTAGTGAAAAACTCTTTTTGTTCCTGGATCTTTTTCATAAGAACCTGCACCTGCTTATCTATGTTTTATTTTTCCTATACTTCTTTAGCATTTTAAAAACTGTTACTCTAATTTTTTTCTTTGTTAGGTCTTTTACTTCAGTAACTTTATATGTCTCTGGACTTCTGTTGTTCTCCTTCCACTTTTCCATCTTGTGTTTGGATGTTCCTTTCTTCCTAGTCAGGTGTGTTGCTTTATTTGGTTTTTGGCCAAGTTCTGTGAATTTAGTTTTATTTATCCCTCTTCTTTGTTTACCTTGACAGCAGGCAAGGGGGAGAGAAGCTGGGGCCTTAAGACTTGGTCTCAGTCATGGTGGGGAGTTAGAGCTGTTCTAGGCACATAGATCAACTTTGCCTCCTCGCCTCTCTCTCCAGAGCAAGCCCCATACACTTGGCTCCATGCACTGCATTCTCAGGCCTGGTCTCTTTGCTGTTCTACTCCGCAGAGGGAGGCACATGCTACTAGGCTCAGGCTAGGCAGGGGTTGCCACATGTATGCGTCCTGGCACTGGCTTCCAGACGATGGCTGCTGTGCAAGGGGTCCAAGGTTTGTGGCACAGAAGTCCTTTGGAAAGGTGTTTCTGCTGGGAGGGTGGAGGGTCTCTGCTGCAGGGACCATTACCCACTTATCCAGTAAACCAGCAGTCCCTCCTCTGCGCACATCTGTCTGTACCACCCCTCTCTGAAAAGTCCTCACTGGAAAGATTCACTGCACTTGGCACGTGCACTGCACCATCTGTGGCAGAACCCCAGCCTGTTGCATTGACTGTTATTGTCACTCCCCTTGCTGTGAACTACTTTGTCTCTTCCCACTGTCTCCATAGCAAACCACTGACCTCGGCAGATAATTTCCATTGGAAAATCCCCTGTCTCAGGCAGTGAGCAAGAAAAATTTCCTTTAAGCAAATTTTAGTTTAGATTTTTTTTTTCCAATTGTACTTAGGGTAGCAGATCCTCCAAATCTCCCTATTGCGCCATATTGTGGGAGGAGTCCAAAGTGTCTTTTATATAAAATTTAAATGACACACTGTTTTTCTGACTCAAAGCATAGCACAGTTGTCCATAAAATCGTCCACATCGGCTCTAAAATTCACAATGGATTCAAGGTCCCGTTTTCTTGGAAACAAGAAACTTAAGCTAGATATGAGGTCTGGAAACCTTATCTGAAGCTCTGCATCTGGGTTGGAAGTTGAAACTGCCTTTCTGTGTCAAAATGACTGATTCTCCGAAGCCTAGTAGGGATTTCATTTCTTACTGGTATAATTTCAAACAGAAAAGTTTCTGACAATCAATGTATTTAGAGAACAAACTTCTCAGCGGGTAGGATAGCAGGTGTCATTCAAAGAAGGGGACTTTAGGGCAAGCCTCAAGAGCGTTGCAGAGGAACATCAGGAGATTGGGGCAAAGAGAGCATATAGAGAAATGGAATGTCTGAGGGGCACACTATTAGGACCCAAGAGAGGGTGTTTTCCTGTGCTACCCCTACTTTCTAGTACCAGAGGGACCTGTCAAGACATAGTGTGGCATTTGAGGAGGAGAACTGCTTCTTGATCACCAGGTGTAATCCTCACTGCATGCAGGAGCAAGAAGAAACTTTTCTGGTAAAGACAGATTAAGGGATTACTAGAGAGGTGTCAGAAGGTCAAAGGAACAAAGGCTGTGAGATAATCAAAGACAGAGTCACAGAAAACACTTGCTGAGGAAGCCTGTACTTGAGTTTACATCAACCTGAGATAATTAATATTATTCTTTTAGCAAATAAATCCTACACATACACATATGCGTGCACACACACACACACACACACACATATTTGCCTTAGTATTTTTGTAGCATTGTTTACAAAATTAGTGCTTGTTAAAAATTGAGATGTCACATTTAGTCCCATGCCTTAAGCATTTTTTTAAAGAGTGATGAGAATGAACTTTTTATTTTAGAATAGTTTTACACCTACAAAAAAGTGTAGTGAGGCTAATTCAGACAGGCCCTGTACACCTACCACACCCAGTTTCCTTATTACTAATACTTCACATTAGTATGGTACATTCATCACAATTAAGGAATCAGTAGAAATACATTATTATTAACTAGTCCATATTGCCTTAAGTCACATCGCCTTAGCTTATTCCCAGTACTCTGTTTTGTTCCAGAATCTTACCCAGGATACCACATTACATTTTAGTTATGCCTTCTTTGACTCTGCTTGGCTGAGATAATTTGTCAGACCTTTTTGTTCTGATAATCTTGAAAGTTTCCATGCATGTTGGTCAGGTATTTTATAGAAATCCACAAATGGGCTTTGTCTGATGGTTTTTCTCATGATTAGGTGGGACTTGGAAAAGAAAACCACAGGGTTAATGTTCCGCTATAATCACATAAGATCACATGCTATCGACATGACTTATCACTGTAGATGTTGCCCTTGATCATCTGGTCAAGGAGGTGTTTGTCAGATTTCTCGACTGTATTCTTTTACTCCCTCCCCATACTGTACTTTGGAAGGAAGTCATTATACATGGCCCACACCTACAGGGAAGGAGTTATTCTCAATTCAGTGTTTCTCAATGGGGAAACACTTGTGTAAATAAGTTAGAATGTTTCAGTTTGAGAATTTTGTATCCTCTGATTAATTTATTATTTATTTATTAATAAATAAATAAATTTATCAATAAATTAATAAATTAATTAATTAATATATCCTCTGATTAACTTTATTTCTGCCAGTATTACTTAAAATCTAATAATTTATTTATTTATCTATTTATTTATTAGATTATTTATTTATGATTCAAATTGTTCAAGATGACCATTGTAGCTCTTTTAGTTAACTTTTTGATTAGCTCCTTACATTTTAACAGTGAAGATTGTGCGAGGTCATCATGTATATTCCCCCACTTCCACCCCAGTCTGAGAATCTGTTATTTTCTCTTCATTCACAGTAGGAGAATCTTCATTCCAGTATTTGTCAGGGTTCTACAGAGCAATGTAACCAAAAGTTGAGGGAGAGAGAGAGGGAGAGGGAGAGGAGAAGGAGAGATGGGTGGGGGGAGGAGAGAGAGAGAGAGATTATGTGGAATTTCCTCATGTGGTTATGGGACGGAGGCTGGCAAGTTTGAAATCTCTAGAGCAGATGTCCCCACTCAAATCCGAAGGCCCACAAGCTGTTGCAGAGCCAGGAAGAGCCAGAGTCCCACAGCTCCTGGGAGCACAGGACACAGTGGATACTGATGCAGCAGGACGTAGTGCACCCATGGAAATGAACGAATCCAAGAAAATGTTTTTTTTTTTTTAAAGATTTATCCATTCATACACACAAGCTGGGGTACAGGCCAGAGGCACGGGGCGAGGAGAGGGTCCACCAGAGACAGAGTGGGGAGCAGAGCAGGCAGATCAGAAATACACTGCTGAGGGGAGCAGCGGGGGAGGCAGGAGAGGTCTGCCGCACCATGTGGGACTCTCTCTGGCTGGTCGCCGAACCCGTATCATGCGCCACCGACAGCTCCACAGCGCAGCGCTCAACCGCTGCGCCACCAGGGAGACCCGAGAAAATGTATTTTAATGGGAGACCCCGGGGATAGAGGCATGGAGAAAATAGCTACTGCAAACAGTGACTGGGCCTCAAGAAGCAGAAGTTGACACTGAACAGCACTGCATGCCGAGCTTCCCCTTACCCAGTCATAGTCAGTGCAGGCCACGGTGCACCCAGAAGAGGAAGCCACCGTCTCTTTCAAGCAGAAAAGACTCTGTGTGGGGTTTTTTTTTTTTTTTTGAGTCTAATTGAGAGGTTATGTGGTGTGAAAAAGATGGAATTTCTATTCTTGTTGAGTCTTCTAACTTCGAAACTCAGCGTCTGAGTTCATGCCTGAGTCTGAATCCTTGGTTTGACCACCTATAATGTTTACATCTTTTTTCAAACTGTGAAGGTTGTTTAGAGTCACATGCCTGTGTATGACCTCCTATACTTTTCTATTTCCTGAGGACACATATCGAGAAGTATCAACGCCGTTAGGAAGTGGCATGTTTTACTTGCTGCTGGTACATGTTGTCAGACCAGGTTAGTTTTGAAGGCAAATTGTAAGTTTAAATCAAATCTCCTAGCAATATTCTTTTGCTCTAATTGAGGAGCAATATGTTTCTGTGCACTTTGGGATGACCACTGGGGCAGGAGGAGGAGAAGTGTAGACCAAATCAGAGAGAATGTGCAGCTCCAGTTTGGCTTGGACAATCAAAACAGACCTTACAGAGACAGCGGGCCTGATTCCTCCGCTGCACTTCTCAAGCATCTGGTTGAATCTATCCGAGTGCCAAATGCTGACTGATCTCACTCCTAAAGAGGCAGTGAGACACGGGGTGGGAGTGTCTTTCACACATAAACAGGATTTATACACTTGACAGGCAACAACGAGGCGGCAGGAACAGAACACAAAACCGTGCATTTCCGTTTGTAAGTCTGCTTTATTGAGCGATTGAGAGTGCACAGAGCAGTGGGGACGACACAGGTGAGACGCTGCATCACCGGCCAGGCCGCGGGGCGCCATGACCACTGCTGGGGGGATCCCAGCAAGGCTAAGACGGGGGACTCCTGGTCTGGTGGAAATCAAGGGAGTGGCCTGTCCTGAGGAGACATGGCAGTAGAGGTGAGGTCTGGTGGTGACCCATGGAAGCGCGTGTGGGGCAGGCAGGCAGGGACAGAGGGGAAGTGAGGGCCGGGCCAGCGTCAGCTGGGACTTGGGGAGGGAGAGAAGTGAGAGACAGGGGAGCAGAGCTGCCTGAGGAGAGCAGGGTGCGGGTGGAGAGGGGCCTGGGACACTGGGCACAAGACCCCACAGGGGACTCAGTGCTTGTAGCTCCTCCTGCTGGAGGAGGACGAGGTGGTGTACTTGATGGTGGAGCTGCTGCCCCCAGTGGAGCAGAAGCCGGCCCCCATGCCTCTGCCGCTGCCGGAACTGAAGCCGCCTCCCAGGCTCTGGCCGCTGCCATAGGAGTAGCCGCTGCCTCCGCCCAGGCACAAGGCCCCGCCAACCCCGCTGGCGCCGCCATAGCCGCTGGAGACGTTGGACTGCACCACGGCTGTGGAGGAGAGAGGGACGTGGACTCGGACGTGAGCCCACGGCCAGCCGGGACTGGGCAAGAGCACACGGGCAGCGGGAGGCGGGGGCCAGCAAAGGTACTTACAGATGTTGACTTGTCCGACGCCTTCTCCACTCAGCCTGGAGAGGAAGAAACGCGGGGTGAGGCCTCAGAGGCCGTAAGCACGGGGGAGCCCACAGGGACCCTGGCTGTGGGCTGTCTCTCTGAGAGCTCAGTCGAGCGAGGACTAGGGTGCGCTCAACTGGGGCTCCCTGGCTGCCAGTCCTGGGCTGCAGCCAGAGGCCTGAGGAGCTTGAGTGAGGGCCCCCTACCTGCACTCCTCGCCCTCCAGCAGCTTCCTGTAGGTGGCGATCTCCACGTCCAGGGCCAGCTTGGTGTTCATGAGCTCCTGGTACTCCTTCAGCAT
>PVIJ01023370.1:0-14367 GCA_004024925.1 Scalopus aquaticus | reverse complement strand
TCCCACTTTTGGGAATTTACCCAAAGGATACAAAAACACTAATCCAAAAGGATACATGCACCCGTATGTTCATTGCGGCACTGTTCACAATAGCAAAGGTATGGAAGCAACCCAGATGTCCAAAAATAGATGATTGGATCCAGAAGATGTGGTACATATACACAATGGAATACTATTCATCATGGAAAGAAGATAAACATATGCAATTTGCAGTGACATGGATGGAATTAGAGGGGATCATACTCAGTGAAATAAGCCAGAAAGAAAGAGAAAAATATCGAATGGTTTCACTTATAACAGGACTATAAGGAAACCAAATAGGAGAGAGACAATCAGCGGGGGGGAGGTGGTGCAGGGGGAGAAAGCGGAGGGAGGGAAGGAAAAGGGCACAAAATGGAATAGAAAAGAACACAAGGGACCATGGAGATGGATCATGGGTGAATTGGTGGTGGCTACCCAAGGGGAATACAAAATGTAAAAGACATAAATAACAATAAAAATATATATTAAAAAATATATATCTGTTGAGTATTTCCACCATTTTATAAAGTATTTGATTCCCTTTCATATTTTTATCTTTCTCTTTTCTCATCTTACCCCAATTTTAAACCTGCTTGGGATCATAACAGCCTTGTAGAGTATTTAAGACCCAATTTTTGTCCTTCACATAAGAAGCTTAACATGTCTCTGTCCTCAAGATTCCTTGCGGATTCATTACTATTTTTTCAAATCCTTGTCCAGCAGTTTAATTATTACATTTTCTTTCTCCTACCAGTACTTCCAGATCTTTAAATAGCCTTATTCCCTTTTTTTCCCACCAGGTCCCTAAACACAAACCAGATGAGATGGATGGACAAAAGTTGATGTGAAACAGTTTGATGGCCTTCCCAGCAGAGAACGTTCCTTGTTTCTCATCATTTTAATGGAGCAAAGTTTACGGTCCGAAGGTAACTTTTCTATCGGGGGATTAAGTTTTGGCTTTGGCCCAGAGAAAAATCAACAGTGCAAATATGCATCAGCTGTTAGTTACTCTTCGCCTTGTATGTCTGTAGTCTTCCTATTTGTTCTATATGGCCAGCTGTTGGCCTGCCACTTGGCAGGCTTACACCAACACAATGTTAACCAATTTGCTTCCCCCTCATCTGTTCCTGGAGAGTGATCCATGCATATCTGATTCATTGCTTCAAACAAGCCTCTGATCAAGAGGCTCAAGAATCACAGGTGGCCACTTCTGCCTAGGGAAAACAAAAGGCCCTGTGAAGATGATCTTTACAGAATCAACAAATAATTCTATTTTAATAGCCCTTGCATCTGATTTTTTACATATCACAAGGGTAAATTCACATTAGATCATGATCATATTTCTATAGTTCTCTAATGCATTTAATATAATAAGATACAACTTTATAATTTTTCCTAGGGAAACCTCATTATTATATTTTCTGGTCCTTAGTGCATATCTGAGACTCTTTATCCCAAATACTCAGCCACTTGACCATAAATGGAAAAGGAAAGATTTATTATCTTTGCTATTATTATAATAAAATATTTATGTAGTTCTTCCTAGGTAAAGACTAAATATCTGCTACATCGTGATAAGCATTCTCTCATTAAATTCTCAAAAGAGAAAAAAACATATACATTTATCATGTTATAGATGAGAAAAAGAAAAGAGAATATAAAGTTAACTTACTGGAGGTCACATATTTACTAAATCATATAACTAAGAAGAAAAACAATTTTATTTAGAAATAAAGAATTATACTTGTGTAACCCTATGGTATTTTTTCAGTGAGGATTAAAAAGACTAGTTGGTATATGGGGTGTTGTGGAAAAAGTTCCAGATTTACAACTGAGAATTGAATTTCACTTTGCTCTTATTTAGTCTCTTGTTTTTACCTAGAATAAGTAATTTAACCTCCCTTGAATTCTGCTATAACATACCATTTGGAGCTTTGTATGAAATATAATCTGGATATAATTCAGTCTAATTTTTTAAGAACTCTAAGTTATAAGAAATATGATTGGGTGGCGGGCTCATTAATAAGATCTGGAAATGCTATTTAGCAAACAAGGACTCCAAGTGCTCCATAACGATAACCAGAAGGGTAATTTAGCAAACAAGGAGTGGGTGGGCTCAAAAAAAGAAAAAAATAGGGGCCTCCCTGGTGGTGCAGAGGTTAAGCACTGCGCTGTGGAGCTGTCGGCAGTGGCGACGCAAGTTTGACACCCGGCAAGGAGAGTCCCACATGGCGCAGCAGATCTCTCCTGCCTCTCCTGCTGCTTCCTTCAGCAGTGTATTTCCTCGATCTGCCTGTTCTGCTCCCCACTCTGTCTCTGAAATACCCTCTCACTGGTCGCCTCTGGCCTATACCCCAGCTTGTATGCATAAATAAATAAATCTTTAAAAAAAAAAGAAAAGAAAAAAATATAAAATCTCAAGACTCCAGGAAAACTGTTAGAAATAATAAACAAAATATTTTAAAAAATAGAAAATGAAATATGGTTGGCTTCCCAGACTACATTTGTATGCTTTTATTGAATAGAAATGGCAATGTGAATTATTACCATCCCACTGTGGTGTTGTATTCATTTGATCTTCCTTCTTGAAGTAAGCATTCTATTGAAGACACTATGCTGGTTGCTATATACCTCAGATGCACTGCTGCCATTTATTTCTCTGAGCTTTGCACATAATTCCTCTCAGCAGACTGTTCTTCAACTTTTAAAAACCACTTAAAATGTTGCTTTATCTGTGATTCCTTGTATCGATAAGAAAATCCATTACATGTGACAGAAAGCCTAACTTAAATTGACCTAATACTGTAAGTTAAAAAAAAAAAAAGAGAAGGACTTTATTGACTCACATAACTGTCATGTTCAAGAATAGATAGAAGATATTGTTATCTGGCACTCCAATGATCTCTGTCTTTTAGTTCTGCTCATTTTTCATTTGTTTTATACTCTTAGTCTAATGAAGTAGCAATTGGACTTGCTGCAAACTCTAGACCTGCCAAGGTCCAGCCCAGCACAGAGAGTGTTTCTTTTTGGTAACTCTTAAAATTTCTTGGATTTGACTCTGATCAAAACCATTTGAATCAAGTGATCATTCTTGAAGCAATCATGGGGACCTGTGAAAAGAAAGGATAAACACTGGCCAGACTTACATCAAGTCTATTCTTAGACACATCATTCTAAATAAGCAGCACACTTTTCACCTACCTATTTAACCTAACCAGCCTGTGAGTTTCTTTGGTACTAGAGTTATGTCTCATGTTCTTGTGTATCCCTGAAGATTATGGTGATGCCAGACATATAACATAATATAGTCTCAATAAATATATAGTGAGTTAAAGGGATGAATGACAGGGTTCATGAACTCATGAACTCATGAAAGCTCAGTCCCTTATTGAAAGACATTTTTGGTGTAGTGAATTAGGGAATTTGTGATTTATTTGCTTATTTATTCAATTAATAATGACAAAATAGTTCTGACATACCAGGTAGTATAATATTAGGAATATAAAGTAAAGTATAGTGTAGGAGTATAGAGTAGGAATATAGAGTAAAGAAAAGAACAAGATCACCTGTGCTATGGAGTTGGCAGCCTGTTAGAGAGGAAGTCAACAAGTGTTTGTAAATGGTAACCGTTTTATAATAGAAACTGAAAGAACCTTTGGGAATTTGGCAACAAATTAACTTAATCTAATTTAGAGATCAAGGGAAACTTCTTGCTAGTATCTTATATATCTAAACCTTTAAGCCGAGCACTGTGGGAATGAGTATATTAAAAAGAGAATTGAGAACTAGCATAGTACATTCAAAGAAATGATAGTGTTGCAGAGACATCTCTGTGAAAAGAGGGTGGGGGGAGTGGCATTGCTGAGCATTGAAAAAGGCACCATAGTCCCTTAATACATGTACACATAGTTGCCTTGAATTACAAGTTCCAATATGCCATGAACTGGACTTCCTAATCAGGGCAACTACTGGGAATTATGGATAGAGCTAAGGGTCCATTTGCACCTATATAACATGGTAGACAAGTGGGTACTTTCTCTTGCTTCTCCAGCTTCAACTTGTACCAGGAACTTGGAGGGGGCTTGGAGGAGACACAAGAGGAGAGACATGTTGAAACTTGGGACACATATGTGGATACATGTGGCTCAGATACACTTTGGAAGTCTGCTCCTGGTCCTTGGCAGAGACAATGGCCGTCATTACCTTAATGTGCTGTATTTTGCATTTTCTCTCTTGAGGGGATGGGATATTCAGAGTTTTATTAGGACGACCCTTCCTTTTCTCTCTCCCTCTATGCTGACCAATTCTATAAAAAAAGTATGTCACACTAAGAGCATATTTACTTTACCTTTTGCATGCAGATGGCTGAATGCCTTTTAGAGCATGCACCCCTTAACAGTTTAGGATTCCTTGGTCATGTTAACAAAAGGGTAGTCAGGGTGAGGATGGTTTAGACTATAGAAGGCTTGAAATTTTTTCCTTAGATTATGTGACTAAGTCTAGGAGAAATAGAAAAGATTTCCATTCCTACATGATCATATCCAAATTCTATGGTAATGACTATGTCAAAGGTAGATATATATTAAAAAATTGAGAGTCATTGAGAAAAGTTTACAAAAAAATGTATGTTAGTTGGACTTTTAAGCATGAATAGACATTTTGTATCACAAAATGCATATGCATAAGACTTTGATGGAGTAGCACATTGATACAACCAGGCCTTATAATATTCTGGGTAAGGTGGATTTTGCTGTGTGCCTGCAGGACACTATGCTGTGTGATGTGTTGAAATGCTGGAAATGAGCCTGGAAAGGTAGATAACTGCTATTTGAAATTTGTTTTGCTTTCCAAAGAAATTTGAAATTTATCCTTATAGTCAGTGTGGAATCTTAAAGTAATAATCAACATTTAAAAAAAAAATTAGTTGTAAAGACCAGCACAATAATTTACATAAAAATCATTCAGATTAAGATATTGCAGTTCTCCTTGAAATTTCTAATAACGTAGATCACGAAATTGCTGACCTTCAAAAGAGCACATTTGACGTCACACAGTAGTCCTAAAATAACTCTTTGCTTCATAGATTTACTGCACAACACATTTTCTTTTGCTCACACCTTAGAAGATCACTGTTGTTTTGTAGGCAGCTGCCCTTCCCCTTTACAAGGGAAGTAGCATTTTATCACCTACCAAAGCTCATTTTTGAGAAAATAAGTATTATCACTCTGCCAATGACCTATTTTAACTACGTTCCTTGGATGCTGATCAGAAAAGGACTGAATAAAAAGAACTGATAATATTTCAAACAAATCTGTTTATAGTACAGAGGAAACAAGAAAAGTCATTCTTGACTCTTTACTGGTTTATCATTATACAGTAGAATCATCTGCTCTTGAAAAATTCTATAATACTAAGCGGTGGATTGCAAATATCACTTGCTAAATCTTCCAGGAACATAGAAACTATATTGGTATGATTTCAATTTTTCTTAATCTCTAGAATTTATGAGATATCTTTACAAATGTCATTTCTTAGAGACAGCTGTGTTAAAAATAGCTCACTCAGGAATAAAAGTTTGCCTTTAGGCAGCTTCTTTTAGCTTGAAGTCCTAGGTGTCTGCTCCTGCTTGTTTCCTCAGATTGCAATTCAGGCATTATACTTCATCTGTCCCTTTTCATATAACTTCATTATTGCTATTATAAAAATCTTAACTATCTGCACCATTTCCTCATTATTTCTGAATAGGGAATTAGTATTAAAAATGAAAAAAAAGTTACTGTATAATATAATAATTTTAAGCTGATGATGTTTGGGTTTTAGAAAGACAATTCTGTTGGACATTGGTTAGGTGCATTAAATAGTATGACTGTTGGACTGCAATTGTAATAATCTGGGTAAGAGTGATGAAGGCATTAACCTGAAGATTGACAGTAAAAATGTCATAGATTACACACACACACACATTGACACAATGTATGAGATTATAGAGATGATTTCTATAGGAAATGAGGAAGAAGGAAAAATAAGAGTGTCAAAATTGGTAAGATTTAGGGTGATAGGAGAACAAAAACATATATAGAACAAGAAGTGCATTTGGATTTAGGAAATATGATGAATAGGGTGATAGGCATATGAGTATAAAGGTGACTTAAGGGGGTGTTAAGTGGGGATAACAAGAGGTAAGTGAAAATATGTGTCTACATCTCTGAAGAGATATGAACAAAAAATCTTATAATTTATATGGAACCAATAAAGAACAAAAATGAGGTATCATGTTTCTTATTACAAATTACACTACAAAGCTAAAACAATCAAAATAATATCAAATTGGTAGAAAACTGACAATGGTAAAAAGACAATCACACAAGTCAGTGTAGTAGAACTAAGAGCTCAGAAATAAATCCACACATATATGAATTTATGATAAAATAGTAACATCCAATGGAGAATGGAAAAATGTCTTTAATAAATGGTGCTGGGAAAACTGGACAACTGTATGCAAAATAATGAAACTAGACCACTACCTTACACCCTACACAATATTTGCTCAAAATAAGAATAAAAAATTGAAACCATAAAATACAAAGAAAAACATAATTTATAAACTTTTTCATATTTGTCTTGGTGAAATTTTTGTAGATTCATCTCCAAAGGTAAGGAAGAAGCAAAAATACACAAATGGGACTATATCAAATAAAAAAAGTACTATACAGTGAAAGAAACCATTGTTAAAATGAAAAGGAAATTTACTGACAGGGGTAAGATATTTGAAAACAATATTTCAGGTAGGGGATTAATATCCAAAATATATGAACAGCTCATGCAATTCAATAACAAAAAAAAAATCTATTGATAATTAAAAGTTGGGAAGAGTATGTAAATAAACATTTAATCAAAGAAGACATACAAATGACCAACACACACATATAAAGATGTTCTTCCTTGCTTATCATTGAGACATGCAAATGAAAAACCCTACAAGATACCACCTTACACTTACTGGAATTGCTGTTGTCAAAAAGACAAGAAGTGCTAAGTGTTGGCAAGAGTATAGAGAAAAAGGAATCTGTCCAATGCTTGTATGCATGTAACTTGTTGCCGTCATTATAAAAAACAGTACAGAGGTGCCTCAAAATATAGTAAGTAGAGTTTCCATATGCTGTAACAATTTCACTTCTGTGTATTTATTTGAGAACACAAAAACAGTGATTCAAAAAAAATCACATGCACTTTTTTGTTCATTGGAGTGCTCCTGATAATAGCCAAAGTATGGAAACAACCTAAGTGCTTCTCAACTAAGGAATGAATAAAGAAAATATAATGTAAGCACACAATGGAATAGTACTCAGTTATAATGAAAATATGAAATCTTACCATTTGACATTGCTTGGATGGACATTGAGATTATGCTAAGTAAGAGACAAAGGAGGATACATCCAGTATAATTTCACTCATATGTAAAGATAAAGAATTAAAGCAAATAAACAACAAAATAAAAGTAAACCTTTGGATTCTGACAACAGAGGGGAAGGGGTTGTGACATGAGTGGAGCAAGTGGTGGCATTTGTTTGGATTGTGGTGAATAGAAACTAGACCTTTAGTGACATAGTACCTATAGATGCTGAGGTGTGAAGCTGTACATATCTGAAACTGTTTATACTTACAAAGTATGTACTTAAATATGTATACTTATAAAGTTGTATACGTTTAGAAGTTAAATGTTGTACATCAATCTTTAAAATAGTATTTTATGATCACATTTGAATATCATTTTATTAATGACTTCAGTACTAATCTGATTCTCACTCCATTATGTGTAATCTTTCTCATTTCTTCTTTTGTCTGCTGTAAATCTTTGTAGTTTCTCCTTGTCTGTGGGGTACTTAAATTTCACAGTGATGGATTAGAATGTTTTCCATTTGCCTTTTTCAGCAATCTATGTGTTTCAGTGTTTTCAGTGTGTAGGGTTATTTTTTTTTTAAACTGTGTATTTTTCTTAGGATATTTTATTGTTTTAGTTTCTCTTTTTCATTTTCTCTGTTCTGTCCTTATGTATACCTTTGGTATGAATGTTGGGCTTTCTCCATTTGTCCTCCCCAGAGAAATGTAGTCTTACATTATTTTCATCTAATATTTTTCCATGTGGCATTTTTAAAATAAATTGAATATTTGATACATTCATGGTGTAAGTAATACAGAGGGAAAGTTCAAAATATCATATTAATAATCTATGACCAAACTTAAAAATTAAAGCATTAACAATACTGGTGAAGTTTTCTGTGGTTTATCCAAAATTTATACTCCCTATAGAGATAGTGACTTCTAAATCTTCTTTTCAATAAGTCTGTTGCTTTTCCTTGTGCTTTCACTAAATAAGTACATATCCCTAAACAGTGTATAATTAGTTGTGTGTGTTGTCAGACTTCATAAAATAATGTATTTCATAATATCCTGCAGTATACTCTTTTTCAGTCAACAAATTTTTAAGATTTTTTCATATTTTTATATGAGACTCTGGTTTGTTTAATTCATGAAAGGAATTCCATTGTATGAACATATAAGGTTGTCAGGCACAGATACTAGTAAGAGTAGAGACTAAAATACAATTCCAGCTACTACTCATGAAGGCCAAGCATCAGCCCACAGGAAGGGTGCCTTTTTACAATTGCTCAGAAGGAAGATTTTTGGATTTTATGCAGAACTATCATTTGAGGTGGGAAATGAATGGAGTCTAATTCCACAGTTAACTTACTTATTCTCCAATCAATTAGTTGATAAATTAATTTTGCCAGGGTTTATTTTTTACTTTTGTAAGGGTTATTTATGCATGTAAGAGCTGGGATGTAGGCCAGAGGTGAGAGGATTCACCAGAGTCAGAGTGGGAAGAACAGGCAGATTTACTGAGATATACTGCTGAGGGGAGCAGCGGGAGAGACAGGAGAGGTCTAACTAGTGCTGCAGTGGCTGCCGATAATGTTACAGTGCTGAGACTTAACCCCTTGCACCACCAGGGGTCCACCAGGGGTCCGCCAGGATTTATTTTTGAGAAGCAATACTTTTTATGAACACTAGAACATGTACATGTTTCCATACTCAATATATTTATTAGATATATTGTACATGTATACTTTTCACAGGTAAGTATCTCTAGTCTAAGATTGCTGGGCGACAATGTACGCATACAATGTACAATGTACGCAAATAGTCAACCTTATCAGAAAATACCAAATTAAAGTTTACTAAATTATAGGTCCATCAACATTTTGTGAGCATCCCATTGTCCTGTAACTTTGCCAGCTGTGAAGCTGTCAAAATATTTAATTTTTGTCAGTTGCTATTGACTTTGCCAATGTTTTAAAAATGATTGGTCATCTCATTAAATTCCCTAAAAAATGCATTGAAGTTTTTGTTAGAACTCTATTTAATCTATAAATAATTTTAGGGAGAATTGATACCGTATGCTACTAGTCAATTAATCCAAGAAAGTAGTGAGTCTTTTTTTCTACTTTATTAATAATGTCACCCTAATAAGAATAATATTCAATGCAATTGAAAAACTTGAAGTTTTTTTAAGCAAAAGCATCCCTACAAATCATATAAACTTCAACTGATCTCATATATTATCATATGTATAATTATATATACCATATGTACATATAATATCATTTATATTTACTATATGTATATGCAGAAATGCAACATAAGAATTTTTTCTCTCAATTAGAATGTAGCACAGATTTCTTTTTTGAACCATAGATAAATTTTCTTATGTTTAAAAATGATGTTATATGAAAAATATGTACTTTTAAAGAATGTGCTTAGTTAGTCTGACGTCATTGTTATGAGCTGAACAAAGCAACTGAGACTAAACATGGAAAATATATTTATGTCTGCCAGATTTGTTTCCTCTGAACACATAGTCACTGAGTGGAATCAGAGCAGATCATTTGTATATATTTGTGTTGCTACCATTTTTCTCACTTTAATTTTTTATTTTCTGAGTAACTGGGATTTGACTTTGATTAAAATCTATTACATATATATGACTATATTATACCTATTTTATTATTAGGATTAAATGTGATAGGCATGTGATGTATGTAAAAGTTTCAGTACTAAGTCCTTAAGTATTGAGTTTTCTTATTGATGTCAATATTGTTTTTAATTATTCATTCATATATGCTGCATAACATATATGTTAATATATATTATATAGAAAAAATATTTTACTATTTTACTATTTACTATTATGTATTTTAACACTTCATTTCTGAAATTGCATTAAGACCTTTACCTTAAAATGCTCTGGTTTTCATCTTATAAATACAGAATAGTATATTAATGGGCAATGAAGGAAAGTCAGTTATACATGTTCCATCAGATGAACTACATTTGAATCCATGTTATTTAATTCTACTATTTTACCAATAAAGTATATCCAGCATGGTAGATCTACCTACTCAATACTTAAGTTTAGCAGCTTTCAGATTGTCTACATTTCAATTTTTGCTCTATAACTTACTAGCTCCATACATTGTGCAACTTTGTTAGTATCTCTGGACTTTCATTCTTCATTTGTAAAATGGAAATAATTATATAATTATATAGCCATCTACTTCGTAGGACTGTTTAGAGGATCATATGATTTAATTTGTATAGAGGACAGTCTGGTAACGTTGTTATAAAGCTATACTAGACTATCATTTCATTTAGTTTCACATACTCCTATGTGGCAGGCAATAATAACCCATTTTTTCAGATAAGAGAAGTCAAATTTGCAAGGGACAGTATACCTTTGACAAGGTCATAGAAATAAGAAAATCCTGTAGATGAGTTTTATACTAAGACTGGATTACAGTCAACTACACTGAGAATTACTTGAGTGCCTCCACCAAAATTTGGTAGAACATTAAACAATTATTGTTGTGGAACAATAATGTGTGGAATAGAAGATTATTTCATAAACAGGGAAAGCTAGCATTTCTAAGTCCCCAGACATAGAAGAGGAAAGCATTATATTGTCATATGAGATTATTAAGTAAAATTGAAAGGGGATGCAAGATTTTTTTCTTTTTTCTTTTGTTTAACATTGAAATTGGGCCCCTGAGGAAAATGTGGACACCTAGGAGGATTAGTAAGGTATTAAGTTTTATTTTATTTAATATTGATAACCAGTGGGTAAAAGCATGGTCTTTTTCTTTAGCCTGTTCATCTAACCTCTGAACCTCAGCTTCACTGTTTTTTTAAAGATTTATTTATGCATACAAGAGCTGAGGTGTAGGCCAGAAGTATATGTGGGGGAAAGGATTCACCAGAGATAGAATGGGAAGCCGAACAGGTAGATTGGCTGAAATACATTGGTGAGGGAAGCAGCAGGCAAGAAAGGAGAGGTCTGCTGTTCCATGTGGGTCAGCTCCCTGGCTGGAGATCAAACTCCTGCTACAGTGGCTGCTGATAGCTTCAGAGAGCTAAGACTTAACTTCTTGTACCACCAGGAAGGTCCCTGAACCTCATTTCTCATTGAAAAATTGTGTATGAATATATCCTACCTCACTGGGGTGACTGAAACAATTAAAACCTTCAGCAATGCTTGACATGGAAGTTATTTGAGAAACTATTAGCTAGTTGTTATAAAGGTATATGTGAGAAAGAGGAGAGGCAGATGGTTTTGAGAAAACTCAATGTGTGTTTTAAGTGGGCTGGCTAAGCAAACACATTCTCTAAACATGATGTTAAAGAGTATGAAAATGTAAAAGGTTTTAATCAAAGTAATTTCTCATTAATCTCTATTTCCATTAGCTAGCCAAACACAAGCTTACATTCTCATACACACATACATGTACACAGACAAGACACACCCCACAAAAGAAAACAACAACAAACAATCTCTTCAGACTTAATGAAAACAAGTCATAAATTTGAAGATCGTTTACTATTGAATCTGTCAAACATTATATTTAATGTAGTAGGTATTGTTATGCATCTAACTAAGAAAGTCATGTAAGAGTAGTGAAGATTACAGTCTCTGGAGCCAGACAATTTGGGCTGATTTCTACCTTCACCTCACATACCAGCGAGGTGTGCTGGAGTAGTCGCCCTGTCTGTGACTGAGTTAACTTCTGGGAAAAATCGGGATAATAGAATGTATCTGATAAAGTTATTTATTCTTGTTTTTCTCAAATTAAGGTAATATTGGTTTATAACATTGTTTGTATTTTGGAGGTATAGTATTGTAAGAATAGTTATTATGCTGTGGTTATTATAAAGAGGGGGCAATAGATGCCCCAATTTACCTTACAGAACTGTTTTGTGATTTAAATTTGATGCATATGTAAGTCACTGTGATAAATGAAGGTAAAGTAAAATTAGATATCATCATTTTAATATTGCTTTGGAAACAATATCTATTCTCAGAGTTGGAAGTCTTATTTTCTCTTTAGCTGATAGTTTCATTTCTAGGACAACGTATTCATCACATGGTGTTGTGACTTCTGCCTAACTGCTCTGTGTCAAGAATTTACCTTTCATCTATTCCATTGTAGATTATATTAGAAAAATTACCTTCATGTTAAATTATTAATGCTTCATAGCTGCACTAATTATTCTTAGTTATAGTTAAGCCATAAAAAATAAGTGGTCAACAGACATTTCAGTTAATATTGACATATAACAAATCAGATCCAAAACTTACCACTACAATATAGCTTTTATCTTTGGCATGTAACTTGTGAGCCAGGGATTTATGGAGTGTTCTCTGGCCACATCTTTTGTTTCTTTGATGTTTCTACTGCAGTCAGTTATCCAGATGGTGGATGAGCTGGTCCAGAAGGCCAAAATGGCACAGTTCATATGTGAGGAACATTAGTAAAATAAATTAGATTGTTAACCTGAATGTGTATATGTGGACTCTCTAGCATGGTGCTCTCAAAATATAGTTGGGCCTTGAAACTTGGTAATTGGCTTCACTCAGAGCAAGTTCATGTATTTTCTGACTTCCTCTGAAAAGTCACTTAACAACACTTCATGATGTCCTATTGGTGAAAACAGTCCCCAGGTCTCTCACAATGTGAAGGAGGGAACATGGTTTTCCTCCTGATGGGAAGTGTGTGAAGAAGGGTGGGGACAGGGTTTAATACCACCATCCTTTACCTGTAGGTATGCTTCTGACTGAGGAACATATCCCTTCAATAGAAAAGGTTCTGACTGTGACAGGATTTTTACAAAACAAAACATTCTCTTTAGAATGAGATTGAAGTTACAACCTGAGGAACCAGAAGTAGCTGTAAACCATGTAGTCCTCTCTGGAATGATTCAGTCATTGTACAGGATTGGACAGATTGGACAGGAGAAGCCATAATTCTTGTCTATTTAATTGAAAATGAAATCTTTTAGAGAAAATGTGTTATGGCATTGTTCTATATCTAAATTTGATTGGGTACTACAAAAATCTTAAAATTACTTCTAATGACACAATATTAGGATAACTTATAATAACTAAATAAAAGCAGGAAATGGAGAAACAGATTCCCTTTTTCTATTCCTAACAAGCAAATACAATTGGGTAGAATTTGGCTTATAATATCTGGCATAATCTGGCTTATGATCACTGGGCTCCCAGTGATCAAAACTGAAAACGTTTTTGCCCTAAAGTGTAAAAATAGTCTTACTTTGTTTGTCACAGGACAGAAATTGTCCTTTTGGCTCCCTATTTCTCCCCAAGTTCCTACAAAAGTAGGGTAAATTGCCCA
The DNA here is from genome assembly GCA_004024925.1 of Scalopus aquaticus. Lineage (NCBI taxonomy): Eukaryota > Metazoa > Chordata > Mammalia > Eulipotyphla > Talpidae > Scalopus > Scalopus aquaticus. Next base: position 598 of record PVIJ01023370.1, on the reverse strand, counting down.
CTTATATTGTTGGCTAGAATCTGGAAAGAAATCAAGTTGGTGTAAATTGCAGGAAGTTGTTTTGATGCAGATGATGCGAAGTAAATGCAAGACTTATAAATATCATAGATTCACATTCTATCAATTGTTAGGGATTGGGCAGGAGATCATATAGGAAAGAAAAACAAATAGAGATTACGTAAAATACAATGAGCTGCTAATAATATAAAATAAGAGAGACACAAAGGAAGACAGAGAAAAAGCCTGAATGACTCTTGGTTGCCTACACACTACCTGTAAATTCTTTTATCTTCCATTGAAATTATTTTGAAAACTCATTCCTTCCTCCTCCCAAGCTATTCTTCTCTTGTCTTTGTGAGCAGGTATTTTTACAACCAAGGTTGCTACTTAGTCACAATAAGTATCAGTCATTCATGCTTCCTTTCATCCCATTTTTCTCTAGACTTTTCCATGTTTCCAAATTTTTTTTTAATAATATATATTTTTAATGTTATTTATGTCTTTTACATTTTGCATTCCCCTTGGGTAGCCCACCACCAATTCACCCGTGATCCATCTCCATGGTCCCTTGTGTTCTTTTCTATTCCATTTTGTGCCC
>PVIJ01023369.1:0-14375 GCA_004024925.1 Scalopus aquaticus | reverse complement strand
CACACAAGTAGCCCCTGAGTTACTTTTGGTCAATGGCCCCGTAGTTTGCAGTGGTGATTCTAGTGGTGATTTTATTCTAAGGAGCATTTTGAAGAAGAGCTTTGTCCTCTCTCATACCTGTTCTCACTAAGCACAGGCAAAACTGGAAGCTAATGTGTTCTCCCTTCCACTTAAGTCCTAAGTTAAAAGTTTGTCTCTTATGTTTCATAGTAACGGGCAATACAAAATTTAAATAAATTTATTTCAATTATTTTTCTAGGCATAGTATTTATTTATTTATTTTTAACTATTTATTTATTTATGCATACAAGCTGGGGTACAGGCCAGAGGTGTGGGGCCAGCGGGTGAGGCAGACGTGGCGAGGCAGGAAACGTCTGCCTCGCCATGTGGGAATCTCCCCAGCAGGACATTGAACTCCGTTGCTGCTGCCCACAGCTCCACAGCACAGCGCTTAACTACTGCGCCACCAGGGAGGCCCTAGGTATAGTATTTAGATATAGTTTTACACATGGGACATAGTTCTTTTTAACTAACTTTTATCGACTTATTAAAGTTGAGTCTCAAAGAGTTTTATTATATAAAATTTATAATTAAATATTTAAATATTAAAATTACATATGAAGGTTTCTGACCATTTAGAAGACTGGTCTATAAGGAAAGTTTCCTTAGGAAGCCTGAATAAAGCAAATCTTATTTTTCATGTAACCTTCAAGAAACTGAGAAATTAAAACAAGCTTAAAACTTTTACATGTGTATTTATTTCATAGATTAGAAAAAAATACACATGTAATAGTAAAAAAATAATTTCAAAAATATGGTTGATTAAAGTCAGTTTAGGACCCAAATCTAGAATTTCCAAATACAAAATTTGAGTCGATGATTTAACTCTTACTAGTTTGGCAAGATGTAGGAAACATCAAGAAGATAAGTTGTCTTTGCTTCATATGAATTTATTTTCCTCCTGCTATCGTAGTGATTATTTAATCCAATTTAATTCTAGAAACATTTAGAAGACCTACTATGTGCCATAGTCTGTATGAAATGCTCTGGATGATTAAAAATTAAATTAGATGCACATAAAACTAGTAGACAAAACAGGCCTGGAACAACTTAATGTTATATTGCTTTTATGTTAGTGCTTGAAATGGAGTTTGCAGTCTCTCTTGACAGAGAAGAGATTCATGGAAAAATGGATTTTGCCTGTGGTAAAGCAGGGAAGTTCATTTCAGGAAGAGAGCTGGTGTGAGCCAAGGTACTTCTCAAAAGACTTAGAGCATGTGTGAGACTTGAAGGTAGGGGCAGGGCAGGACACTGAAGGCCCTACCTGCTGGGTACCTTTACCCTGTGTGTACTTTCCTTTTTGAACGGTGGAGATGAAACACTGCTAATAGAAGAATGTGAAACCTCAGGAAGGAATGCTAGTCATTTTGATTCCTGAGGGAAGAAAATGGCAGAATTTCTGCTGAATCCAACGGTTTGACATCAAAATTGGGATTTGGGGACAGAGTAGTTAAATGTTGAATAGTTCTCTTCCCCATGTGAAAGGAAACCAAATAATGAGCAAGAAGATTGGCAAACAGCATCCAACTATAGATGGAAAAATCACAAATTTGCTACACAGTTAGCAGCTATGCAGATTTTCTGTGACAACACTCAGCCATCAAAGTGAAGACAGTGGGTTGGTATTATTGATGACTGATCATTTCACAGATACATGCTTTTCAATGTTCCCTCAGCCCCCCACATGCCTATAGTCACTCATTTTCCAAGATCTATGATGAAGGCCAAAAATGTGTTGGTGTGTCCTAAGGGTGGGGGTGGAAATATTTTACCAAGAACAGACATTACGCCTTTTTGACAAGAGACAAATGTTTCATTCAAATGCTGCATTTCGCATATTGGAAACTGTAATGAATTCTTGTGCACCTCTCTGCCTAGTTCACAATGTCAGGCCCAGGCATTGAAATACCTTAGATTTTCCTCACAAAATTAAATTTAATGTTACACCCTCCAGTAGAATGATGCATAAATCAAGCATTTGATTTGCATGGACTATAGCAAGCAGCTCCCTTCTGGGCAAATATAAACCCAACTCTGAATATTATGTCAGCGACAGGAACAAAGCAATCTAGGACTTCCAATAAAAATCTGGTACCAAGTGTAATTCATGCTGGTATTACACTGCTCTGTGTCAAGCCTGTTATTAAAACTCTTGTTTTAACCTCCTTTTTTCATTTCAAAAGAAAATGTTTTTCTTGACCTTCCTGCATTCAGAAAACCAGTGCACAGTCAAACCAGTACTATTTATAAACTGGTGTCTACTAGTGACAGACATTGGCATATTTATTTTCTTTCTCCATCTACCCCACCAACAGAGTACAGAAAGGGGTACATATGAGTAATCAAGCAGAAAGAAATGAAACAAAGGGCATGGAATAAAATACACCATGGGAGATTGGGTAACATGGATACTCACTAATGTTCTACCTCTGACCACAGTCCCAAGAGAATGCTAAGAACAGTTTCAGAGCAGACAAGTTTAAAAAATGACTTGATAGCCAAAGTTAATGTGCATTTGGCTGCAAAACATGTCTAAATTTCAGGAAACGCTAACCTAAATATGGATCATTTGGTCTGGATTCTGACTGCCAGCCTATGCTGAGTTATACATTGTCCTACTCATATTTTCTTTATCACAGGGTATCTTTGCTAATTTTTTAAACTTAAAGTAAAATCACTGTGATCTGACATGGAGCAAAGTCCTCAGCTAAGAAGCATTTCTACAAATGCAGAATGAGTCTGCAACTCCCCAAAGAACATAAATAGATCATGGACTTGCACGCATTCTACTACATCAAGGCCCATCATGTTTATTCTGGAACGCGATAGAGGTATTACAAACAGAGCCTGCTCCTGAAGCCAAGTGCATTTCTAAGAAGGCACAGCTGTCTGGAACATATAACCAGGTGAAGATGTGAGCCCCAGGGCTGTGCTGATGATTTGGTATCTGCACTGTAATTTCTCCCAGCTGTCTGTGAACATCTGTTAGAATTTGGAATGCTTCAGGATCTGAATAGGTGAAAGCAGGTGTCTGAAAAAAATAAATTTATGATCATATAAAGATAGTAAATTAGGATACATCCACTCATTTGTGAATGGAATGTGTCAAAAATAATTATTGAATGAATGTAATATGCCAGTCACTGTGATGGGTACTGTGGGGGATGCAAAAATAAATGAAACAGATTTTAGACTCCACTTTCAAGGAGTGTATGTGTGTGTGTGTATATGATCCAGAGATCTATTGTATGTAATTAAAGTGTCATAGATATATAGATAAAACGTGGAATAAGAAAAAAGACATTATTTCCAGTTGGAGCAAGTTAGCGAAAGTTGAACAGGTCGGGTTTGGCCATGCAAAATAAACTAGGGCTGAAACAGGAAATCTAGTTGGGGGCAGGGCATGGTCAAACACTTGGAAAGTGGAAATCCCATGCAGAGGCTATGAGTAATGAATAGTGACTAATTTCAAGTTACTGAATTAGTGAGTAAATGAAGATGAGTAGAGGGAAAAAAGACTGCAAAGGTAAATGGGGTGGGGGTTGGCCACCGAACACTAGACTAAGCAGTTTAGACTTTTAAAATTAAGCAATATGGAGCCATTAGAGATTTTTGAGCAAGGAAATGACATGATCTAATCTCTGCTTTAGGAAGATGAATGTGGTCATAGTATATAAAATAGATTAAAGGGCAGAAAGACTGGTATTAAGTGGACCAGTTAACCCTGGAGAGAAGTAATGAAGGCCTACGCCGGAAGAGTAGCAGTGGGAGTAGGCAAGAAGGGACAAAATATAAGTAGAATACACAAGATTTGCAACGCAGTGGTGAGCAAGAAGAGAGGTTTGATAGGGTGCAGGATAGGCTACCTCAAAATATGGCATCTTGGAATATTGGATATTTTAAGTTCAAATACCGTAGGAGAATAGCAGAAGCAGGATTCACTCTGGCCTCCGCTCCCCCGGCTTCTTCCTTGAAACAGGCCATAAAAACATCAAGTAAGTGGCGCCCTTCCTATACCTGGAGGAACAAGGCATGCTTATTTCCAAATAAAGTTAATTTGTATATTGGGAGCCACGAAATGGAGGCTGTCCCTGTGGCCAGGCCTACGTCCAAATCTAAGTCAACCTGCATGTGTTTAAGGAAAACACGTTACACACATCAAGGAAATTGACATAGGGAAACTGACCCATCATGTATCTTCATAACTGCCTATTCAGCAAACCTAGCATAAAATACTCTGATTTGCTGGGTCCTTATTTCTTATCATGGTTCCTATGCTATGTAAAATTTATGTTAAAAAATGTGTATGCCTTTTTATCCTTTTAATCTGTGCCAGTTTAATTTTCAGACCCAGTCAGGAACACTAACGGCATCAAGTAAAACTCATCAAGTAAAACTCATCATCAAAAAGATGATTTTGAGCTTCTTTGGGGTGAAAAGAAAAATCAAAGAAGTTATTAAAAACTCAAAACCTTTACATTATTTTTTCCCTTCCTTTATGACTATTTTCATAAAACAGAAGGTAATGTGGTTGCTCAATATCTTTTACCTGAGCTTAAAATTTAATTTAAAGCACCTGCTATTATAGGCACCTCATTTCACAAAGGAATTTGGGTAACGTTGAATGATCTATTTTAACTGGGAGAAAGAGGAGAAAGAAAATGTTTCTAAATGGTTGCTGTGGTTAGAAAATCAGCACAAAAGTTCTTGGTATTTATCCCTTTGCATATTCCACTAGTATTTTAAGAAATCATTACAGAGAGTCAGAGTTTAATAGAGCAACTGGATAATTTCAGGTACATTGACCTAGTTGATCATGATTTAAAGATTTGTATTGGAATAGAACATTATCTAGTCCAACCCCAGCTTATTTTGAAAGTACAGTCAGTCCACTTCATGGACAAGGTGTTTTCTAATTGACTGAAACACCAAGCAGGCTGATCTCTAAGCCAGCCTGTCAATACTCATACAGAGAAAACCGGGGCAAACCCCAGCCCCCACAGTCTCACGGACCAAGTGATTAACTGTGATTCGGTCATTTAGCATAATAAATGTGAAGTCAGAGCGATTGAGTGTTACTTTCAGCCTCCTGCTGTGGAAATAAATGCCCTACCACCTTGGCATGCTTGGAGCAGACACAAAGAATTTTACTTTAAAAGTGTTAAGAGCAACAAGTACGCTTTTAATTTTGGAATAGAGTCTTGATGCAGTTAATGCTACCTGTCAGGCAGTGTGGAATATGAACCAATTATCATTGCTCCCTGAATTAAAAGTAAATCTATTTTAATGGGAAATAAAAGTGATTCTTCAGTTCTCATTAGGATCCCATTTTCCAAAATTTGACATGTACCAGCTTTAGAGTGTTACTTCTAGTTTTGGAGAAATCCTATGAAGCCTGGGAAGAGTGACGATGAAGGGAATAAGGACTCCATTTTGAAAATTTCTTCTCTGCAATTAGAAATGAGAGAAAGAAGAAAGAAAGATGCTGGAATTGCCAGTAGCTTATCATTAAACAAAAGCTAAAAGACCCTTGTTCTCTCCTAAGATGCCTCAACTTATTAAGGAAATGCACTATATTTAATTTGTCTGCTAACTCTCTGATTTTGTAAATTTATTAAAGCAATAAAATAGCTAGTATAATCTGGTTATTAATTCTAGTTAATGCCTCTGTCTAGATTATTTGATCCAGGTCATTGCTGCTATGAAAGAGACATAGTTTTGTATAAAATGAAGCAACCGTTTCATCAAATTGGGTGATATCATTTGGGGCAGGGCATATTGAAGTCAGTGTTCTCACATCTCCTTGTGCCATCTCCAGAAATTTGCGTTTGACCTGCAATAAATAGTTGTAATTCTTGAGCTATTTAAGCCTGATTAAGGTATTTGTTATGCATTTGACAGTACACAGTAGTGCATGGTGTCAATTCTCAACTGTCATCATCATGATTAAAAAGGGGAGAAGAGAGTGACCCCTATGTGGGACAAATTGTAATAAATAATAAGGATGCTATGAAACACTAATGCAATCTCAGAGTTTAGCAGGAGTGAATAAAAACCTTCACAAGATCTCTAGCTAGAAAGTTGCTGAGCACATAATGCTAAATTTTCTTATTAACAAAAATTACTTTCTTCTGTCCAACTATATAATATCCTCAATGGCTGTGGGATCTTATTATTAATATAAATGAGAAGAATGTAATTCACTTTAAAGAAGCACCCCACATGACCTCCTTGGTAAATGTTGGCTTATTGTAAATTTTTTAATTTGAAAAATAATTGAAGTTGAGAAAGGGATTCCAATCAAAGTTTCAGCAAAGAGATGACTTTAGCTTGGGAGGAAATTCCTATATCAGTAAGGCAGCTTGGTAAATAAATAAATATTTACATAATCTTTACCAAAAATCCCATAGACATTTTTGTTTTTAGATAGGACTGTCAAATGTTCATTTGCTCTCTGCTTGTCAGTCCTAAGAATGAGCCAAGTGACAGCAATTAAAGCCATTCTGTCATCTTGAAAGTCTCAAAGAATGTCAGTATGATGACAAATCTAGCCTGGCAGCCTTTAATCACTGAATTGTCTGAGAAACGTGCCCTCTCTCTTTTTTTTTTCTTAAAAGAATGATGAATTCAATGACAACAACAGGAAGGACAAATGTTAACGTCAAGATGTTAAAACAGCGTCACTCACAACTTTTGTTAAGAATCTATCATGACTCAGGCACTGTGTTAGGTACTTTGCATGGACAGTCTCATTTACTCCTAACAGGAACAAATAAGATTGACAAGACTGACAATTACCTCTGTATTTCAAAAGAGGAAAGAGCTTAAGTAACATGTGGTGGATTGGGACCTCATAGTAGTATGAATTAAATTTCCTATCTTCCGTTATGCTATAATCTCTCCCTAAATGTAAATCATGTAGTCAAATGTAAACAATTGAATCTTGTTTTAATTGCAGGAGAGATATTTTTAAAACTCAGTTCCCAACATTATTCTATTTATAAAGTAATCATCATTCATTTATTTAAAAAATATTTATTAATCATTTACTATGTGCCCACCCCTGTTGATTAATTAAAGAGATAAAGGACAGATGTGGCCCTTGATACTAGAAAATTCTCTGTATGGTATTTTGGTTAATTTGGACTAAGTTAAAACTATATTCATATATTCATATATGTGTTTTAAGTATGGTTATGGTCTTCATATTTTAAATATGTTAACTAGTCTCACATTTGCATTTTATGCCTGCACTTTTGAGCCCTAGTTGTTATTTTTCCAAAGTAGGGGTACCTTCTCTGTGTGTGCATGTCTCCAATTGTAAAAAATTAGGAAATTGGGCCTCCGCGGTGGCGCAGCGGTTAGGCGCTGCGCTGTGGAGCTGTAGGCAGAGGTGAAGTGAGTTCCACACAGGCAGGGGAGCTTTCAACACCCGGTCGGGGAGATTCCCACATGGCATGGCAGATCTCTCCTGCCTCACCCGCTGCTCCCTTCAGCAGTGTATTTCCATTGATCTGACTGTTCTGCTCCCCACTCTGTCTCTGGTGAACCCTCTTGCTGCCCCACACCTCTGATCTGTACCCCAGCTTGTATGCATTAATAAATAAATCTTTAAAAAAATCAGGAAATTTTTAAAATTATATGAAAGAAAGGAAAAATCCTTCATTATTTATATCCAGTCACAAACACTGCTGATTTTGTTTACTTCTGATTTCTTTCAATTTTTTCCCCTTTCATTCAGGAAACTGAACTAGAACTATCCTGAGTGTTTCATAACTTGCTCAGTATGCCTAATAATATTGCTACGTAAAATATACCCTTTTTGTCAATAAATATAGATTTACATAACCCTACCTAATACTGTATTATCAACCAATTTTATTTATCAATCTCCTTTTGATGGACATTTAAATTGCTTCTGGTGTTTTTATTTTTGTAGGCCACTTTTTAATGGCACTCTTGTATATAATTCTTTTAAGATTTATTTTTTTTTCCAATAGGAGAATTTTACAGTCAGAGACCATACTCCCAATTTGAAAGATATTTGACAAAAATTTACAAATTTTATTTTTTCAGTAATCTTTTCAATGGCATTCTTCAAAGAAATAGAGCATTACAGACATTTATATGTGACATAAAAGACACCAAATAGGTAAAGCAATTTCAACAAAAAAAGAACTTTAAACTATATTACAAAGCTATAGTGATCAAAATAATATGATTTTGAAATAAAAATTGACCCACAGATCAATGGAATAGAATTGTAAGCCCATAAGTAAATACATACTCACATGGGTAGTTAATTTAAAACAAAGAGGCTAAATGTTACAATGGAAAAAGGGAAATTCCTTTATATCTGTGAGCATTATCTCCATCAAAAAACCCATAAATAATTGTTGGCAAGGATTTGAAGAAAAATGAAGCCTGGTACTCTGTTGGTGTGAATGTAGAATGGTCTAGCTCCTATAAAAATTGTGTGGAGGTTCCTGAAAATATTAAAAATATATCTGCCAGATGATCCAGTAATCCATTCTTCAGTATCTACTTATATGCAAAAATATTAATTTGAGGGGATAAATGCACTACTGTATGCATTGTGATTACAATGTTCAAGTAATGGAAGTCTAGTATGTGCCCAATGACAGATGAGTAGATAAAGAACATGTGGTATATACACAATGCAATACTACTAACGTATAAATAAAAGATTAACTCTTGCCATTTACTACAATATGAATGAAAGTGGAAGTGATTATGCTAAAAACATTAGAAGTTAGAAGGAGAAAGACATGTGGAATAGAAGAAATGATACAAAGGAACAGATAAATCTCAACTAAAACAAACTTTAGAAATCTGACTTCATAAAGACACTACCGAAGAGTAGGTAAGTGGGGGTGGAAATAAATGGTGGGGGTGGGAGGAGGGGGCTCAATGGACTGTGGTGGAGGCCTATGAGTGCTTTGGTAGAGGGTGTGGTGTGATAACATATATCTGAAGTATGAACCTATTCCTATAAAACATATAAAATACTGTAAACCAATATTTCCTCAATTAAAAACAAGATGCAATTAAAAAAAGTTATTGCATGAAATTTCTTATGTTCTAAACTCATTATGGGCAACATGATAATAATGCCTAACATTTATATGGAAATTGATCACAATAAAATGTTCTCAGATATATTTTCTCTTCTACACTTTATAGTTCCCTAAGAAGTAGGCAGGGCTAGTTTATTATTCCTAATTAATGGTTTGGGAGATGATAGTCACAAGCTGAAATTTTCTTCTCTTCAGTCTCCTGGATCAGCTCTCCTTATTGAGCTCTAGCGCTCCACAATGACCTCTTCCATTTTGATTTTGATGTTGCATATCAAGAGAGGTATGAATTCCCCTTTGCATAGGGACTAGTCCTTGCCTTAAAGATCTTTTATTACATTTAGTTCTCCCAGATAGACCTGACAGAAATCAGTCTGACTCTGATCCATGTTTAACCCTGGTAGCAGGCCCATTTCCACTCTCATTGCTGGCTACCCTCTGAACTGCAGTGTGAGCAAATAAGATAAGTACAAAATATTCCTACACCACTGGCTCCATGCTCTCCTCATATTCAATCATGAAGAATAATGAATCAGAGATGATTGCGGTGGTAAAAATCCAAATGCAGATTTTTGCTGTCCTTACTAATGAGAGGAAAATATAGTAGACCATTGGCCTAAAGACTCCAGATGCGATTTCTTTGTAACTGAGAGTGCATTAAAAAAGCTTCAGTCAGCAAGATAAGTTAATTTTTTTATGACCTTTATAAACTCTTTTAGCCTGTATCTCAGGAGCTTCTCTTAAAGATTAAATTTTTTAAATCCTTTTAGCTCAGGCCAACACAGCATCTGAGTCTTTTTTGCTTCAAAGGCTGCGTCCAAAATCTATAAAGAAATTCTGTTCGTGACAATTATTGTCAAAGTAATGATTAGGTAACATGTCATTTTAGTTTTTACTGTTCTTGCCTCTATGATTGTAATCCAATAGAGCTACTTCTTAATGTAAAAGTTGCGTAAAATATGCCTCATTCCTGGTTGACTTTGCCTACATTTGCAAATTCTTGAAAAGCAAATTGAATTGTCACTGGTAGCACCTCTTTCACATGATGATGGTCATTGGGTTAAAGTGGGGGTGTGTGGAGATATCAAGATTTCATTAAAAGATTCTTATCGTAAGAACTGTAAAGTTGTGTTAATATATCATTGAGACCACAGGCTTTAGTAGACTTTATGGCACAGTTACTGAAATGTGATAGGTGTAATTAATACACAGAGAGGGATATTGCAGGATTGTGAGGGTTCTTCATTAATGGCATTGTAGATTTAATTTATTGCACAAGCCACAGTTTTTTCCTAACCTTTTTTAGTTGTAGGGTGTCAGTTTCTTTTAAACACTGTGTTTTTGTCTGGCTTGATTGGTGACTACAAGAGTCATCATCCTGGGCATCTGTCACTACTTCTATTATATCTAACCTACTGACCCAGAAAATCTGTGGTTGACACAATTGATTTCTCTATAAGATTCATTCAGCATTTATTTTATTTTTGACATCTACCTTTAAGGTCCTACAAAAACTCAGTTCCTACATATCTGTGTCAGAAAAACATAACCTTTTATAAGAGGTGCATATTCCAAAGTACATATTCAGAGTGTGGAACAAAGCACAGGTCTTGCTTAAAATATCATGGAAGTAATTGGATTTGTAACATTATGTGAGCATTAGTGAGTAGGCTACTGAGTGCACCAATGATAATCTCATGAGAGTTCTGCCTTTGGAAATAACAATAACCATAATAATAGTAGTAATAATAGTAATAGTAGTAGTAGTAGTAATAATAATAATAATAATAATAATTATAACAAAATTTAAGAAAAAGAAAAGTTCAAATTACAATGTCTATTTTTGCCCTATCAAACTTTACTGTGGATCAACTACTAGCCTTTTCTGCATGTTACTTTCTCTTCTTCCTTTTTGGAATTCCTTTTTCTATGTCTTGGAAAGTACCTTGGTATGTCAAAGTAAGCTATACAAACCATATGCTTAAATAGATACTGGACAGTTAACGTATATATACATATACATACACACACACACATATATGTACTACCTCATTATGTAGAAAGATTACATATTTTTTCCAGGGCATATAGATAATGAAATGCCACATTCTGGACTCTACTGCAATTGTTTATCTTACAAATATATTGAGAGTTTCCTGTGTGTTCTAATCTAATGATCTACTGGATCATACATCATTCTATGATTTTTTTTGCTGAGAATTGAGCAATGGGAAAGAAAATGGAAGTCTCTATAAAATTACGGGAGTGGGTTTTGCTTACTGAAATCATATAGCTAAGCAGATTATATTATTTCCCTTTTTATCTCATTGGTTGATGTTTTTCAACTTGGACAGAGCATTGAGTCTAATTAGGTCTACTTAATATTTTACATTTTTCAAGTAATCAGTATTAATGACTTGTTTTCATTCTTTGTAACTTGATAATATACAGGGACCACATTTTCTTGAGAAATTCTCTTTTGGGTTTGATATATAACAACATAAAATGCTTTAGTAACCCTATACATAACAAAAAAGAAAGCTCTTAGAGTGAATTCACTTTGTCATTTTCTTCTGATTCTACTAAATATTTTTACTTCACAATTACTAAATGAGTGAGTCAAATGATTTTGGAGAGGAAGCAGCATCATTGGCTCTATCACAGATGAAACACTAGGAGCTGATTTTTACTATAGTGCCACCACAAAAGATCTGAAGATCATTATTTACTAGAAATAAAGGAACAAGGCAGAAATCGATTACTACGGCACTAGATTTATGTTTCCATTGCTCTCTATATACATCTCTATTTGTCCTAACTTCATGGGGAAGATATTTAATACATAATGGAAGGAGGCTGTTGCTTTTGATTTATTTTTTGTTTATTATTTTTGGCATTCCACGGAGAAATTCTGGAAATCAATACTATGTGTGTCTCAGCATTCTCGGCACAGAGTAGGTTTAAAGATTCTGGAGGGATAAGGAAACTTCCTCTATTGCTGAGTTCTTTTTTAATAAGCAAATTATATTATGCACTCATTAAAAAGAATTGCTTTTCTTGCTTTGACTGTTTTCCATGACATTATAAGCACACGTACAAAGGTTAAGTTAGCCATAATTCAAAAAAATAAGACAGGCTTTATTTAACTTTATAAACTATCTCCCCTTCTCTAGAGCCCAAGAAGGGACTCTCACAAATCCTGCAGAATGAGGATATATCTTAGGTCCATGAAAGCACAAATAGAGAGATTTATGAAAACTTGAGTTTATTTTGAGTGAATAAGAGGTTTGGTTGGTGGTGCTTACAGGTGAACCCTGTCTTTAAATACATTATAACTGAGCATTTGGACTTTAAAAAAATCAGTAGTCAAGCAACACTAATTTATCAATACCACATGAACAAAAAAATCATATTTAAAGGGAAGAATGTGTTTTATGTTTCTTGAATTGATGACAATTAGAAACTCAGAAGAACAAAGTGCATGCATAGAGAATGAAAATAAGACTGTTTGGTGTTGTATAATGGTAGAAAAGAGAAGACAGGCAGAGCTGGAATACTTCTAAGGACACTTGAAAAGCCCGATGAAGACTATATATTTCAACTAGATTGTTGCTTTTGAAAACACTAGAATGACATGGAAATAGAGCACAAGTTAAGTCCCAAACTGTATAGTATAAATCCTGAAAATTAATTAACTATTGATGCTGAAATTTTATTAAGTGAGGAAATGAATTCGGGGATGCCACATAACAGTATGAACAGAGCCATGAAACCAAATTTGGGTATGGGAATAGATAATCAGAAGCTATAAAGCTTCTACTTTTGACTTATAGAACATTAGATGTAAAGAACATTCTCCTTTAATGAAAGTCAAGCATTGAAACTTCCTTGACTTTATTGCATATATAACTTGAAGAATTTTATGCACAGAGTAACTGCTTACTAAATTGCTCTAGTTTGACCATGTGTTTTACCTTCTCACAGAGGTAACCCGATGTGTCCTAGTTGACCTACTAATGGCCTGCCTTGACCTACTCATGGAGTTTTCTCATGTTGAACCTTTCTGCTACCTATGTGTCAATAGCCCCTTAAAATCTACAACCAAACATCAACCAACCCTTATTCTTGGTCACCTCTAACCAAGATGAGAACAATCTTAGCTTTTAAAATTAGGGTTAGTAAATAATAAAGAAAAAAGGAAAATAAAAATAATACAAGTAGTTGATAATTAAAAAAACGGTTTTGATCCCATCATAACTAACATGTTCCCATCTCAGCTTTTGCCTCAAAATGTACCTTGTTTTCTAGGACGGCTATCTCTGATCATAGAGAGCAGGAGAACTTCACTTATAACTTTTCCTCCTATCTTGTTTTCCCAGTTCTCTTTTTTACCTAAGCACCCCATTGTCATTTCCACCAGCCAATAACCGGTTCTTGGTAACACTGAATTTTTTTTCTGGCTCAAAGACTAGAGGAAAGTTCAAGTTGATTCTTGTCCTGGAGTTCTGATTTCTTGCTATGAACTCAAGGCAGATTGTCAGAACTATGATGGGGAACTGCTTTTCTTTAAATATGATAATTCCATAACAATACACTAGACAATAAACTTATCATAAACAATAACAGAACAACATTTCCACACAGTGCCTGTGGCTAGATATAGGTGTCCAAAGAAATTTAGAATATGCACTTGGAGTTCAGGAAAAGTCATTACATATTTAAAACTTGTTGGCATATGGATATGTCCAAGTGATTGGTGTGGTTATGGTTCTCCAAGGAGAATGTTAGTAACAAAATTCAGGCAGAGATTCTTAAGAAGATTTCTTAATCTTATTTATGTATTTAATGTCACATTGAGGTCAGGCAGAATCAGGATTAAAAATATTCACAGGATTGAAAATATTCACTGGGTTGGTATCGGGAGATAATTGGTTATCTTTACATGAACAGTTTCTAAGACTTGGTAAAAAGTCTATATTTGCTAAAAAGCCCACTTAAAAAATAACAGTTTGCACTTGCAATTTTTTTTTTATCTCAAAATGACTCTTACTTGAAAAGCAACTAACATTTTCAGTTAAGGTATTTCTTATTCAACTTTTTTCTGTATCCCCCAAAGTTATCTCACTTTTGGGGGAGAAGTAACAGAGTCATGTTCCCTTTAATAAGAGTCAAGGAAAAAGTAGAGTAAGAAACATTGATATACTTTCTTTTGGCAACTGC
>PVIJ01023368.1:0-14385 GCA_004024925.1 Scalopus aquaticus | reverse complement strand
GTAAAGGAGAGTTCTTAGAACAAAGTAACTAAGATTCAAGGCTGGTCAGGCAGTAGGCGTGTCAACATTCCATAAAAATGATCTAAAGCGCAGGCCATGACGACCTTGTATACCAATACTTATCTGGCGTCAGGAATAGCATGTTCTTATCTTGGGTACAGAGACTGAAACATTCAAGCCCAGCCTTAGGTCTCCAACACTACCCAAGGGGAATACAAAATGTAAAAGACATAAATAACAATAAAAATATATATTAAAAAACAAACAAACAAAAAAAAAGAACTTCAGTAACTGTCTAACAAAATAGAGGGCAAGAAACTATCTATTTGCATAAAAGAATTAAAGCGTAATATCCAAATAAATTTTATTTATTGTGGATTTAAGTATCTTTGGGGAAGAAGACTTAGTTTTAATTATTTCAGATGTAGTATATGAACTTTGTAGCATAAAAATCTTGAAAATCTTAAAGCTGATGGAAATATCCTAGAATTTACCTTATGCCCACTGCTTTGCTCTATGAACAAACAGAGGCATGGAGAGAAATAACTTAAGGATGATGGAGACAAGCAAGCATCTATAATTGTGTGTGTGTGTGTGTGTGTGTGTGTGTGTGTGTGTGTGTTGTTTACCTGTAAGTAAATACTTATGGAAATAGGTGAGACAATACAAGGTTAAAGCAGAGCTCTTCCTGATCGCCAAGGCTGCCATATGTAAGCTTGCCTACTTCCTGATTTTTGTTTCTGTGGCCCCCAAGAGGGTTTCCTTATAAAGAGGCATGTGACCTTGAGCCTTTGACATCAACATCCATTGGCATGTACAAGTAATATAATTTTAGGATGCAACTTAATATTTGCCACTTCTTTGAGTTGGGTGTATATTCCCCAAGATATTAGATCACATGTAGCTTTTTCTTTGACCCCGTAGGGAGAGTTCCAAAAAGTGACTCTATGCATGAGAAGTCTACCCATCCAACATATACGTCCACATTGCTGCCTAAATACATACTGATGAAAGTTACTTTTAAGAAGTTAGCACTTTTATGAAATTTCATGTGAGGCTCTCTCTTAAAGACTTCTGTTAGAAAAGAGAAATAAATGCTATAATGTAAAGTAAAGTTTGTTCATATGAGTGTCTATTTGACTGTTGCATACTTCGAGCAATTGAAAACAAAATCATTTTTTTAATATTTCAAATAGTTACTACTTCTGAGGAATTGTTTGAAAGAATATTGCAGAACACTTCCATTAATGTTTATAAACAATATGATTTCTATTTTAAATTTTACTTTATTTTGTTGGTGTTTAGAAATCCCAGACCAGAAATTATTCTGAATATTTCTCTTGAAATTCTTTATATATTTTTAGTCTTAATTCCTTATTCAGAGTACCCCTTATTCATTTACTTATTTTTTCAGTTCCCTAATTTGTCCTGCTACTTACCCAGTCCTCAATACAGATTTGGGGTGGGCCAGTTCAGGTGGCCTTGGAAAGAGGCATGTGGGACAATGAAATGGCCATTCACACTAACTCTTGGATTGAATTAGTCAACTTGTCCATCTTGTCTTTCTTCCAAGCATTTGCTTGTCTCCTTCTACTTAAAACAATTTGCTCATCTTGAGAGTACAATAAAATGTAAGTAGAGATTCTGATTCTACCTACACATGACCCCAGGATATCCTGTTGCTGGTTTTTTTTTTTTAATTTTTATTTATTTTTAAGTACTTTGTTAAGTACTTTGTTTTCTTACATCATTGTTAATTTTTGGACAGCATTTGTTTTCCCTCAGGTGTAGTCCTCAGGTGTAGCTCTCTCTCACCTGTATCACCTGTGACCATCAGGTCATAGCCCCTTGTGCTCTTTTTCTCCCCTGTTTTGACTCTTCCTCCTCTTTCTCCCCTGCTGTATGCCTCAGATCCATGGTCAGCTTGCAAGTTTTGTCTTTTTCCCAACCCTTTGTTGGGTTTCTCTATATTCCACATGTAAGTGAAACCATCATGTATTTATCCTTTTCTTTCTGAATTATTTCACTGAGCACAATCCCTTCCAGCTCCATCCATGTTGCTGCAAATGGCATGAGTTTATCTTTTTTAATTACTGAGTAGTATTCCATCGTGTATGTGTACTACATCTTCTTGATCCAGACATCTGTTTGGGAGCATTTAGGTTGTCTACCCGAAGAACACAAAAAACTAATTCAAAAGGAAACCTACATTCCTGTGTATATTGCAGCACTCTTTTTTTTCCTCTTTGATTCAATCAACTAAAATTTATTGAGCACTGGCAATATGTGTTTCACTGTGCTCAACCCAATATGGTGTCACCCCCTCAAAGGGTTGTAAACTGTATTTGGAACATTGCTCATAGCTCTCCTACCTTTCTTGCTTTATCTGTCTCCCATTTGAGCTGCCTATTAAACCCTAACCTCATTTCATGTCCCCTTACCAATTTGCTCAATTGTTTTACTAATAGTGTGAGGTTCAAAGTTGCTAGTGTTTGTGAGGTTTACTTTTCAGTATGTCTTCCAGGAAGGATTTGAGTGGTAAGAATGGTGACCATATTGTTTCCATAGTTATTACTTGGCAACTTATATCTGTTGCCTTTTTTGTGATGGTTTAATTTCTTTCTCCAGTGACAAGACTAAGTATTGCATTTTACGCCCTTTTCATAGCTGCACATTTTTTGAACTCAATTTCTATGTGATGAGTCCAGTGGAGATTGAGAATTAGCAAAGGCTTTCAGTTTAAATCATTTATTTCTATTTTTCCTTTATAGTTCTTTTTAAATCATTATTAATTTAAGAACATTGATGTGGAGATTAAATGTTTTCCTCTATTTTTATCTTCAAACGATCTTTATTTGATTCTTCTGCACATTGCTAGATTTATTTCAGCCTCTTAGACTAGGGTCATAGTTTAGCTACAGCTTGGAGCCAAATGCCCCACAGCTGAAATGACCACACCTCTGAAGTGGCATTTTCCCAGGCCATTCCTGCCTTTAATAATGAGCCAGCCAGGAGGCAAGCTTGTATCTCAACAGAACAGAGCCTTGTATTAAGCCGGTGCATAATTAGATGTGAGGAATTACAATTGGTCCTCTCTTCACGAGATCTTTCAGCACTGTGTCTATGCTTAAGCCATTACTTTATTTTTAATCTAATGGTTTTGCCTCTTTCTCTCTCTCTGTGTCTTACTCAACAAATTGTATAACAACAAAAAAAGAAACCAAGGAAGTTCGGAGGTTTGCGGCTTTAAAAAGACTGGATCCCGAAAAGATTTTCACAAGAACCTTCAGAAACAGACGTTTGAGTCAGAAATCTTGGAGTGCAGTGAACCCAGCGCTCAGGTATTTCCTATCAACAAACACGGTTACCAGGTTACAGGGCTGTTCTGCCCAGGGCATGCTGTCGATATTCTTTAACTGAAAAAAAGGCTAGATTCAGAATAGTAGTGTAGGAGGAACTCTACTCTCTGAGTCAGTAATATATTTCTCAAATTAATTTGTAGTTGCAGAAATCAGGGTTCAAATGAAACCCCCAGACACTTAATTAAAATAGATAAAAGTAGAGGGAACCTAATTGCAGGGGTGGGGAGGCCCCTTTGGGCCCATCCTGTAACAGTTCCTTGGGAGACTCAGTGGTGCCTTAAAGGCAGGCTACAGAGTGATTAAAAGCTCCATGCTGAGATAGACTGTCTGGGTTCTCTTTGTGATGCAACCCCATACTAACTCAGGCATGATAGTTAAACTCTGTAGGCTTTAGAATCCTGGCAAACAAGAATAACTATAACTAACACATGAGGTTGAGCATTAAATGAGTTAATATGTGTAAAGCATTTAGGACAATATCACCTCACACTTTGTGCCCAGTAAATGTTGGCTGCTATTGTTACTGTTGTTGTTATTATAATTATAATTATTATTATATAGTAGTTACAGTTTAAAAGTCAGTGCTCTATATGCCTGTGTTCATAACAGCATTATTCACAGTAGCCAAATATCTATGGATAGCTAAATGAATCAGCAAACTGTTGCATAAACATGCAATGAAATATTCAGTCTTAAAAAAGAAGAAAATTCTGACACATGTTACAACTTGGATAAACTTTGAGGATGTTATACTAAGTGAAATAAACCAGTTGCGTAAGGATTCTACTTATGTTAGGTACTTAGAGTAGAGAAATTTATAGAGACAGATATTAAATAGTGGTTGCTCGGCGTTGGGTGAGAGAGGAATAGGGAGTTTGTGTTCAACAGATGCAGTTTTAGTTTTACAAGATGAAAAGAGTTCTGGAGGATGGTTGCCTGACAATGTAAATATAGTTAACACTACTGAACGGTTCACTAAAAAAATGCTTAATATGGTAAATTTTATGTTATGTGTATTTTACCACTTTCTTTAATGTTACTTTTTATTTTTAGTCATTTACATATCTATGTACCTTTATGATTACATTTTTATTCCTCCACATATATATAGAGGAATACACACACTCACACACACATATGTGTGAGTGTGCACATGCTTCACTCACCCTCCACCAAACCTCTCATGCCAGTGTCATATTCCTCTCCTTCCCATCCTACCTGTTCCCTCCAGTATATTTTCCACAAAGACTAATTGTTTTTGCTGTGCTTTGTCAGTATATATTTTTTGTTATTTATATTCCATAGATAAGTGGACCATCTGATACCTGTCTTTCATGTTCTGACTTATTTCACTTAGCATAATCACTTTTTATTACTCTTTTAATTTCTCCATTTGTGATTGGACTGTTTAAGCTGTGTTTCATCCTGATTCAGTCTTGGAAGGTTGTATGAATCTGAAAATTTGTCCGTTTCTTCTAGGTTATCCAGTTTGTTTGCCTCGAGACATTTATAGTAGCTTCTTATGAGCTATTGTATTTCTGTGGCATCTGTTATAATTTCAACTCTTTCATTTCTGATTCCATTTATTTGGGTTTTCTCTCTTCTTTTATTGGTGAGCCTAGCTATGGGCTTGTCACTTTTATTTATTCAAAGACCAACTCTTAGTTTCATGATCTTTCAGATTTTTGTTTTCTATTTTATTTATTTCTGCCCCATTTTTTATTATCTCCTTCCTCCTACATAATTTCAGATTAATTTGCTCTAGTTCCTTCAGCTATAGAGTTAGCTTGCTTATTTGATAAGATAATTTTCTTTTTCTTTTTTTAAATGTGCACCTATATTGCCTTGAACTGCTTTTAGAGTAACCCTTAGGATCTAGTAACTTGTCTTTCTATTTCTCCCTTGATTGCTTTGTTGACCTAGGAATTGGTTTGAAGCATTTTGCTTAATCTACACATGTTTTAGTTTATTCTTTTTGTAGTTACTTTCCAGATTTATACCATTATGATCTGAGAAGATGCTTGATATAGTTTCCATTCTCATATGTTTTCTCACATATATTTTGTGTCCCACGTAAGATCTATTCTTGAGACTGTTCCATGTGCATTTGAGAAGAATATGTATTCATTTCTATTGGGATAAAGGGTCTGTAAATGTCTACTAAATCCATCTCATCCAATACTTCATTTAAGGCCTTTATTTCCTTGTTAACTTTCTGTCTGATGATCTATCCCTTCATGTCAATAGTATGACAATAATTGTGTTTTTGTCAATTTGTAATTTCAGGTGCCCATGTTTAGATGTAAAAATATTAGTGGCAGTTATGTTATTTTGATAAATTAGTCCCTTGATCTTAATGTATTTTCCATCGTTGTCATTGATTACTCTTTGGTTGAAAGTCTAGTTTATTAGATATGAGAATAGCAGCTCCTACTTTTCTTTCTGAGCATTGACCTGCAGCACCTTGCTCCAACTTTTCACTTTACGTTTATCTTTGTCTTTCAGTTTTAAATAGATTTCTTATAAACAAAGAATAGATGGCTCCCCTCTCCTTTCCTGCAACAAGCTACCAACCTTAATGTAAATCCTCTGTTAGGAAACTTCTGAATCTTCCTTTGAGCAAATATTAATTATTTTATAGTTGTGTTTAGGGGAGGAGGTGATCAAAACTTCTTTATTCGGCCACGTTATCACTGGAGTCCATTGTACCAAAATTAAAAAAAAAACAACAACTGATTTAAAAGCCAGTGCTCAGATCCAATCTGTTCATTTTCTAGATGAGAAAAAGAAAACATAGAGGGAAAAAAATCATCCAAGTTCACAGGACATCTTCTAAACCAGTATAGTGTTTGGTTTTTGGGTGCTCTTATAATATAAGCATCTTACCATCAAACTGAATTAAGACTAGCGGATTTTAAAATAATGTTCATTTTCAAACAATATGGTCTTCAAAACCAAGCTGATTCCTCCAGCCAGTCCTCTGAGCATTACAGGTGATTCCACAATTCCAGGACTGACATGGTAGGCTTACTGAAACACAAAATATCTGTAAACAATACCCGATGGGAGATCAAAGCGGTTTTCATTGGTCATTTTGACTAAATTCTGTTTTCACCTTATATAATCACCAACTAAATTGTTTCTTGTATCTATCAGACAAAAGTCACACTGGGTATTTCAATGAAGGAATTTAACATTTGATAATATTTTTTAAAATTTTAGAGGACAGAGAGAACCAAAAGAGAAAATTGAATTCAGACAGAAATTCTAACTGCAGGAAATATCACACCATCCTGAGACTGGGGCCTACGCCAGTGGTTCTCAAACTTTAGCTCCATCAGAATTCCCTGGAGCCACATTTGAGAACCATGGATCTAATGAAAAGAGCTTGAAGTAATCAGGTCAGAATGGGGACTCAGAGATGACTCTTAGATCTCTGAGGAGGAGGTACTGCCTAATTGGTGGTGTTTTTTCAGGATTTCAGAATATAAACCTTTCAGGGTCTGTAAATATGGACTCAGACCTCTCAGAAGGAGAAATTCCTCAGTTGGTGCTAGTATCTACAAGGAAGTAAGATGAGGATGGTTCTGAAAAGGCCAAGAGAAACTGAAGGCTAAAACCAGTTGCCACTACCATATTAAGAGGAACTGCTAGCAAAGAAGGATCCAGTCTTTTCTCCCTCTGCAGGCCATTCAGTCTCCTTGTAGCATAGCCTATTGACAGAACCTAAAGGGAATAGTGGCAATGCAGAAAGGTGATTTACTGAGCCCAGTTAAAAATTTAGACCTGAGAGACAATAGTGACTGACCAGTACACTTATAAAACACACTCATTCTCCAGCATACTTCCAGAGCACTGAATTAAGTCACTGGCTGGGTTTCAGAGCCAGGTTGTACAAAAGTTGTCATGTTTTTAAGTTTTAAACTAATACGAGATATATTCAGGTCATCAGTCACCCAACAACATTTTCCTTTTTACTCTCATTCATGTGCACCTTCTTATTGATTGGAATGATGAGGCCAAATGCTGGAATTCACATTCATCAAACACATATTGATGGAACTCACTGGTACATATGTATTTCATGAAAATTATGTTGTTTGCCTTCCTTTTTCATAATAACAGCACAATACCCTATGATCATCTTTCTCTTCCAATGAATACATGTTTGTTTGTTTGTTTTTTAAGATTTATTTTTTATTTATACATACAAGCTGGGGTACAGGCCAGAGGCATGGGGCGGCGAGAGGATGCACAAGAGACAGAGCGGGTAGCAAAACAGGCAGATCAGAAATACACTCCTGGGGAGAGCAGCGGGCAAGGCAGGAGAGGTCTGCCGCGCCATGTGGGATTCTCCCTGTCCGGGCGTCAAACTCGCGTCCCTGCTGCCGACAGCTCCACAGCGCAGCACTTAACCGCTGCGCCACCAGGGAGGCCCTGTTTGTTTTTAATGACTATGATAACATGCTACCCTATGAATGCTCCCAAATCTCTTAATGCTTCTTCTTCTGGAGTACATTTAGATTGTACCAATTATTTTGCTATTACTGTGTTCCAGAGATGTTCTTGTGCTGTTGTTCATTTGTCTAGGCATAACCTTAGCATAAATTCTGGCTATATATCAGTATATTCAGATACACATGTAAATCAACATATCAAAATCTTTTTAAAGAAACTGAAAAATTCAATTAATTTTCCCAAGGCTCTTATAAATTCTAAGACATAAAAGTATTGGTAATTACAGCATCAAAATTATTGATAGTGCATTCAGTTTAGGTAAAATTTATGATCTGACAGTAGCATTTTTATGGGATAGATATATATCACAAAAAGTGTATGTCATAGTGAAATTATCTAGTGATATGTCCATTGAGTAGACTTTAAGGTAACATTTTACTGTTAATACCATAATGTTTATAATAGACCTATATATATTCCTCTGATATATTGTTTACCATGGCTATATATTCTTTGCCACTTCTTTGATTGGGTCTGCAACCCCCAATTATTAAAACATCCCCAATGGAATAAAGCATCCTTGTTTGTGATTTCACTTTTTTTCCACAAACACTGCAGCTAAAAGCAAACACTGCTGGAATAACAATGCTTTTCTTTCTTTTATGTTCTGGTGCTTATTCCTAAAGTCCTATAGGAAAGTGTTCCCACCCCACAATATTATCTTTGGTAACATATTATTTAGCTTCTGAGTTTAGAGAAAGTTTCATTTGGAAAGATTCTCACAGATCATCTTATTTTCCAGTTTCAAAAACCAGGCTCTGGGGTTGAGATGACAACAAGGTTCCTTTACTTCCCAGTCCCGACTCCTTTTCGTTACATCTTATTCCAGTTCTTTTCTGCTTGAGCATGAGACATGAGCCTGGTTCAGAAAAGACTTGGTTTCCAATCCTAGAAAAGAATACACACATCGCAAGTTTTGGGAGCACAGTGCTGCTTTCAAATCTTTTCTCATAGCTGGGTTTATTTACATACAATGATTAAATTACTTCCTTCCAGGTGGCATGGAGACATTTAATGTTAATATACTCATGTAGAGAAGTAAAAATGTAGCCCAAAAGTTTATAAACATGTAAAAGACTGACAAAGTAATAATAATATAAAAATTTAGGCTACTCAAGTCAGAAAACTAAAATGTCATTCTAGTTAAACCCCCATTTTATTCAGAAATTCCTTGAGGCTTCATTCTGAAATTCCTCATTGTATGGTTTCAAAACATTCCAGATGCAGTTCTCATTTTAGATCCATAATCTCTCACAAAATTGTGTCTTTTCTTACAGGCAGGTCCCCATCACATAAATGTGCTCTGTGATGTGTCTGGGAAAGGCCCCCTCACTGCCTGTGACTTCAACCTCCGCACCCTGCAGCCAGACCAGCGGCTGGAAAACCTCCTGCAACATGTGAGTGCCGAAGACTTTGAGAAGCAGAATGAGGAAGCCAGGAGGACAAATCGGCAGGCTGAGCTCTTTGCCCTTTATCCATCCGTGGATGAGGTGGGTACAGCTTTCTCCATGCTGGAGAATTTCAGTAAAGATAGAGCATCTCTAAGGAAATATTATTTTTCTTTACTACTGTAGAGTAATGTCTGGGTATTTCATCATATAATTTCTGGGGCTGTTTATTTTTCTTTCATTAAGGCACTCCTGTGTAATAACACAGCCAGTGAGTGATCATTACACAAATGAGATTCCAGTAATCACAACTATGATGTTTATGACACTTTACAAAACACTTTCACTGATATTATCTCATACGATCCTCAAAACATTTCAGGAGTCTATGGCATTATCCACTCAGTGAGATAGATCATTCTGTTATTTGGGGGTGTGTTTTGCAATTAATCTAATAGGACATGTTCTTCAGTGCTTTGCTTTTTTTATGATTCTTTTTATAGAAATGAAATTACATGTTTCAGGAGTACATGTTAAAAATTAACATGTGTAACTACTATATCAAGCTCTCCACTGAATGTCCAATTCTATTCTTCACCATACAGTTGACCCCTTTTGCCTGATTTATCCACTCCCCTTCCCTTTTCCTTTTGATAACCACTACTTGGTCTTATATTCTAAAATACTACTTTTGTTTTATTCAGTTAATCCTTCTGGTTTCTCTGTATCCACACAAGTGAAATCATATGTTGTTTGTCTTTCTCTGTCTGACTTACTTCAACTAAGCTTAGTACCCTCTAGGGCCTTCCATATTGTTGCAAATGTCAGGATTTCACTTTTTCTTATAGTTGAATAGTATTCCATTGTATGTATATATACCACATATTCTTTATCCAAGGATTTTTTTCTTAATGTTCTCTATAAACAACCTGAATTGTCCGTTTTGAGAACATTCTAGGCTAAATCAATCATAGACATGCTCCCAGTGCATAGAATTTGGGGACCTTGGCTGTTCATTTCTTTATATATTATAGCTGATCCAGAACAATTTGATAATTTAGGCCTTGCCTATGGTCAGCCTTGGGGCATGTTGATGGGATAATGCATGGCCATTATTCAAGTCTACATTAGACTCCTTATATGTTACATACTTTATGTATTATATTTTGTATATGCTTTTATATTAGACTTTATCCTCTCAGTCTTCTATTCTACATGTCATATCTGTACTTCTAGGTCTTGCCAAAAAGGTCACTGCACTATCTCTGCTGCCAAAACTTTATTAAAAGTTTAGTTGCAAGAAATAAGATTTGGAGAAGTTTTGTGTGAAAGATGTCCCAGGTGTCCCTATCCTTAAATACCTGAAATTTGATCTTTAGCTCAAGTAAGACCACTGAGAAGCCTGATTCTCATACCTTGTGAATCTGCCTCCCCTGTGAAGTATGTTTGCTAACTTGTCTTGATGGACTTAGCACTGATCAGTTAAAAGGACAACTGGGAAAACAGCAACCCTGATACATGATATCACATCCAACTTGCACGTATTATCGAGGACTTTGACCTGTTCATCATCCATCAAGCACATTCCTCAACAAAGATCCAAAGGGAAATTGCCCCTCAAGTCTTTGGACAAAGAAGAATCATGTCCCACAGAGAAAATGTGTACACTTAGATTGCGTATATCTTGTTTAACTCTCCTAAATTCTTTGCTTAGAGTCAAATTTCTGTTCATCTCTGCTAAGTCTGGTGGTTTCCTTATTGTTGTCTTGAATTTACTTCAGCTTTCCCTTTTTCTCATGCTAATTTTCTGACCACCTTTGTCTTCTCCTCTTTTTTTTTTCCTCAGTGGCCTCAAATCTTTTTTTAACGATTGGTGGCCCCAAGTCCTCTTCTGAATTAGACAGATTAAAAATAAATATGAATAACATGATCAATATTATCACCTCCGTTCTTCAGATTTCAAGATTCAACAAGCAAATTAAATTATGCAAAGGGGATCCTAACCTGTTACCACCAAGTTTTATGTTTGCCTGTTTATTTATCTATATATGACTTCTTGGTAAACTAGCACACATAATTGAAATCCAAAGATGATATAAGTAACTACATCTTATCTCACAACTTTTTAGTTTCCATCTACAATCTTAAAACTTTTTGCCAGATTTGTCAAGAAATATTAAATCTGACTAAATTGACTTTCACTTGCTTTCCCCTTCCTGCTCATTCAGTGATGGAGGTGCTAACATGTAATAAAGAGAACCAAAGTGAATATCAGAAGCAAGAAAAAATTAAGGGGTCAAGAGAATTTCCAGTGAGATATCAGCTCATCAAAGTTTCCCTCATGGGACTAAAAGGAAGGATGTCCAGTCTGAATTGATTAAAAGAATAGACTTTCTGGAAGAATTTTGTTTTATGGTCTTGAAACAAAGTGAAAACTCACTTGAGACTGAAAGTTAAAATCTAGCAGAGGTCCTAAGGGACCTACTTTAATGAGTAGTGAAGAATGCCTTGTAATTAGTACACCAGTTATTTGTAAATTGATATATCTAAAATGCTTGATGGTTCCTTTAATAGCTCTTAACATGTTGAAGTCATGCACACACAAATTGCATTTGTACTTGTGATTTGTACTTTCTCCAAAGAAAGTAATATGGAAGAGAGGTAAATTTCTATCCTATGAGGTGATAACTAATGCTGATTTTTTGACAGCACATTAAGGAAATTAGTTTTTATTATCATTACCTTATTTCCCAGTTAGGAAAATTAGAAGAGAATGAACTATTAGATCCAACCTATGACTGAGTCTACAGGAGAGGTAAAAATAGATCTTATCTGCTGAACTTCTGTGAGGCCAGTTCTTTTCCTGATTCATTCTGATTTTATAAAGGGGATACTATATATTGATCCCTAACAAAGATGCCTGTGTACTCCAAATCATAGAAGAGTTCGCATTAGAACTCTTTTGGCCACAAATGACAGAATCCAATTAAAGCCAGTTAAAGTAAATAAAAGGGGCTGCACTTACGGGTCATATAATAAAATCACGTGCAGGCAAATATCAACTAGGCTTCAGGATCCATTAGGTCAGCTAATGGAAGAGTGTAATTGCGCATGTTATCTTTCCTTTTCTCTTTGAATGTATTTCACTCTATCATCTATTTTTTCAGGAAAATAAACAACAGATACTCACTAAAGATACATATGTCCTCCTCTGCCTCTTTGGGAGTTAGTTCCTATTTAAGATAACTGTAAAGGCTCGAGGAGGTCATAAGGATTAGAAGAGACTTAGGAAATAGATCCATTTGTAGACCTTATTTGGATCCTGATTTAATAAACTACCTATAAAAGGTTGAGATGGAGAAATACCAAACTGACTAAATATTTAGTGACAATAAGAAATTAATGTTAACTTTTTAGGAGTAATAATGATACTACAGTTATGTGTTCTTAAGTTCTTATCTCTTAGGTTTCTGTACTGAAATATTTACAGATGAATTTATATGATGTCTGAGGCTTTGCTTATTAGTAATCCAACATTAAGTTAGGGGAGGTAGTAAGTGGAACTATAGATGAAACCACATTGCTTATGAATTGTAATTGTTGAAGCTCTGTGTTGACTAAAGATGGTTCATTACATTATTCTCTCTACTTTTATATATGTTTACAATTCTCCAATGAAAAACTTTTGAAAAAACATAGCAGAGGTTAAATCCAGACCAAAGGTGGTCTTAGAAACCCTTGAGTGTCTTTACATGGAGGTTCTTTTCCAATAGGGGAACTTCCCTTTCAGATGTGCCTGTTCTGCTTACCCTTACAGTTCCAACTGCTCAGCTGGAGATCAGCTCTATGTAGTGATCAAACTCAGAAACTCCATCAAGTAAGATGGACAGCAGATAAGCCCAGGAGTGGGGCTTGATGGAGAATAGAGATTAGAGTAGGGGTGAGTTTACCACTTTGATGAATCCACCAAATTTGGTACAGATTTACTAAGATAGCAACTTTACTGCTACTTGTAAAAATGTTATGGTTGCTGTTGGGCATTTGGTGGGAAAGCCCCATCATTTGTAGCGCAGGAAAAAACAGTTAGACATGACTGTTTTTTGAACCCTTGTGAGCTCCAGACCACTCATCAGGGTTTGGATAGTCTACTAAAAGGCAGGAATTAAAGTTTTCAGATATTTGCATTGTTTACCACTGCATCCAAGTATATTATATTATGATAGTGTGGATTTGGATGTTAAAAATTACAACAAGGTGTTGATATTTCTTTTTATGTCATTGTTCCTGTGTTGTCAAGTTGACAGTTATGTCTTAATTTGTCGCTATTAAGCTTTCCTATACTTAGAATATTTGGCAAGTACTAGATAGATATGTCTGTACAGAACTTATATTCAACTTAAATCTCTATCATCTGTTTAAGAAAAGTCAACTAAGAAAATACTGCACTATTGGTGGTTCATATCCTTAAATGAACTATTCTGACTCAGATCTCAAGTCTGAAACTCACATATTTACTAGTAAAACCCTTGACTGGAAAAATATTCTAAATGTTCTGAGAGCAGGCAAAAAAAAAAAAAATAAGTCAACAATAGGTATAAGATTTTGCAATGCCATCTGGTGGATGTTACTAAGTCACATCCATGTTCACATTTCCTTCCTTCCTCTCTCTGTCTCTTTGTTTTAAATGCTTGGCTTTCTAATAGGAGAGAGGTTTGCTGTAAATGCTGATTTGAAGCTTGGGTGTTGGAGAACATACTTTTGTAAAAATCAAAGTGTTATTCTGCTATTAGAAATAAAGCAAATGCAATTTGACTGCTTGAACAGTTTTCCTTTCTCTGGGTTAGCTCCATCTGGAACTCTTCATGAAAATTCACTAATGATTTCTTTACAATGTGATTAATAATAGGAGGATGCTGTGGAAATACGTCCGGTACCAGAATGTCCTAAGGAACATCTGGGCAACAGAATATTGGTGAAGTTGCTGACCCTGAAGTAAGTATCAGCAAACATACTAAACCACCACCAAGAGATTTCACTTGCCCCTTAGGAACAAATTGTTTCTTTATCCTCAGAATCAGGGAGGATCTCCCAACACACTTAACAGTGAGCAACTGGGA